>BJBW01007397.1:24668-81160 GCA_004320125.1 Scolopax mira | reverse complement strand
AGGAATTATGGAGAAATGTTAGAAGAGTTCAGTATGTATTGGTTGGTGAAATGATAACCTGAGGGGAGGAGGATGAATCAGCTCTGAAGGGAAGGCTGCCTTCCCAAGGAAGGGGAATGACTTAAGGACATTCACAGGACACTTAACTGTGGAATATTGTGTTAAATTAAGAAAGGAAAATGGTGATTATCATAGGCAGCATCCTGATCATGAGCTGTATTTCTTTTTGTTTTGTTTTGCAATAGCAGAAATCCTAGAGAAGGGCTGGAAATCCCATCAGTTAGACACTGGAAATTAGACTGGCTGAACCAGCAGAGGATGGCCAGGGTGCTATATGTTTTAATGAAATAAGCATTCTAAGAGGGAGGGAAGGGAGCTGCATGCTCTAGCCAGCTCTTCTGTTTCTAGCTTATATGGATCTGTGAAATGTATGCCTGAGAATAATTAAAACCTGGAAATGTCTTCCAACTTCAAAAGACCTATTTTTCTTTCTAAACCCTGCTAATGACTGGATATGTTCTCCCAATTAGTGAGAATGTGAATTTGTAAGATGTGCAAGAGACTGTTTCCCAAAGCATAATTTGTTTGATTCTTAATGTAATTACTTATTATAATGATTCATACTGAATTAGGAAGAGTAGAATTGTTTATTATGTAAAAATAACATTTTGATACCTCAGCTTTTTAGCTACATCTTCAAGAATTGTGGAAAACTCCATGTTTGGGCAAATTAGAAACAATGTTATGTAGCATATGTTACAGTATTAGATGATAGAAGAATGTCATTAAGGAAGGTATTGTCAAATACACTGTAGGAAAAAGCTGTTGCCTGCAAAGTTCAAATCCCAACTAAAATCTGAATTAAAAGAGGTATTTGCAGGCCCATATGAGCAAGTGTATCATGTGTGCAAGATCTTGCCAGGTTGCTGGTAAAGGAGAGCTTAGCATAAGGCTCATTCTCTCTAGCCAGTGTGTGAACAGAGGCAAGCCTAGTGCTAACTTTGTGGCAGGTGGAAGACAGAGACCTTTCCGATTGCCAGGCTGTTGTCCTAAATATTCCTCATCAGCACAAACCCCCAAAACAACAACAAAAGCATAGTCTGCCCTTTAGTTCACTTGCATTTCGTCCTGCTTGGTTGTGTACTTTGCATGACATTCAGCAAATTAGTTAGGTTCTGATGCATAAAAGCAGTAAATCCAGACAAAGCTTGCAGTGTTTAGGGGCCCATCAGCTTTTAGAGTAAAACCTGCTAAATGTAAGTTATGTGCCTACAGTGTGAAGAGGCCATTAAGTAAGGATGGTGTTCTTACTTTGGGTGTTCTTAGAATGGGTGTTCTAAGCCCGCACTCTGCCAGCGGCCGGTGGGAAGCAGGGACAGGGCTCAGGTAGCCAGAAGTGCATACCACGGAGAGGATGGGCTGTTCTCCTCCTCTAGGTGCAGCCTTGATCTTGCTGCAACCTTGAGTTCCCTGCCCACATGAATATGAAACCTGCATTCTAAAACCTGCTCTGAGATTTAGGTCCAAATAGCATCGTATGTGGTCATACAGCTGCGGTGTGCTGATGAAGCACTTCCATGCTCTGCCTAGCTCCCCTTCTTTACATTAAAAAGAATCCCCCTTGTTGCCAGACTCTAAAGGCTTTCAATGCTGTGCCTTGATCTCTCCGGATGCTTAATGGTTCACAGGGTGCTCTGTCTAAGAGTTTTGCAAGTGACTGTATACCTAGATTCCTGTTGTGTTGGCAACTTGTACCTGCTGTGGAGGAGGTGCTAGTACTACGTTAAAAAGCCATGGAAGCTTGTGAGCTTCTCAGACTGGCCATCCGTTATGGTGGGGGTTTTTTAATTAGATTGGTGGTGTTCTGTGGAGCTGTGTCAGGAGTGAGTGAGAAAAGCACTGTGATTTCCTCTTCCAGATGCGGATGAAATTAGGGAAGTATGACAGTCCCGTAGCAATCCTGCTGGTTTTGGTGCCTTTGTTGGAGCACAGCTGTGCCCAGCAGCTGGTCTGGAATCAGGGAACCAAGAAATTTGCACAGTTAGCAGATATAAATAGAGAATCTGTATCTATGGAGATGCTTAACTCTGCAGTAAATAAATCCTAGTCCAAATAGAAGGCTAATTGAAATCTTAAAAGACTGTCTTGTGCCTCAATTCCTCCTCTTTTGAGTTCTGCAACTTGAAAGAGAAACAGGTGTTATATCTATAGAGTCTTACCATCTATGCTTCAAGTGATGACAAGAAATGTCCCCTTTCCCTTACAGATTTAGATTATTTTTAGGCTTGTGGGCTATTTTACAGTTTTCAAAGGAATTATTTGCCTCTTCATTATTTTGATTTTTTTGATATTCTGAGAATTTTTCAGGGCCCGTCTGATGAAAAGGTGGCAGGTTGCTGTTGGATCATCCAAAAGGGGGGAAGAGCAGCTCAGTAGTGGTTGTGGCCCTGTGCTGCCGTGGCTTTGCAGTGTGATACTGGGTGAACTGGCTCCTATTTCTGTCTCAGTTTCTGCTGTGAAAGTAGGCCAGTTCAAAGGGCATTCCTGAGGGCATCTTAATGGGATGTTAGAGAAAAAAGTCATATGAGGAGAGGCTGAGGCAACTGGGCATGTTTGGTTTGGAGAAGAGGAGGCTGAGGCAGGACCTCATTGCCCTCTACAACTACCTGAAAGGAGGTTGTAGAGAGGTGGGGGTTGGCTTCTTCTCCCAAGTGAATAATGACAGGACCAGAGGAAATGGTCTGAAGTTGGGGCAGGGGAGGTTTTGATTAGATATTAAGAAGAATTACTTTACTGAGAGGGTGGTCAGACACTGGAACAGCCTGCCCAGGGAGGCGGTGGAGTCACCATCCCTGGAGGTATTTAAATAATGTGTTGACGTGGCACTTCAGGGCATGCTCTAGAGCATGCCCAGACAAGATAGTTGGTTTGTGTCTGTTTGTGGGTGGGTATGTTGTGTGGTATTGTTGTTTTTGGGGGGGGTTTTTTGAGGTTAGACGTGATGATCTCAAAGGTCCCTCCCAACCATGAATATTCTATGTTATTCTACATTCAATCTTTCAAATTGTAGTGATGACTTCAAAGAATGGGAATCAAGGGCAGGAAAGCTGTCCTATTCGGAGACCTACCATTTTTATGTGTTTGGTCAGAGTATGTCAGCTGCTTATTTTAGGAAACAGGATGTTCCTTGCAGTGTGATGTAGAGCTGCATCCAATCCTTTCCAGGTGTAACATAGGAAAGCCTTTTTTTTTTCTTTTCTTTTGTTGTTGTTGTTTTTTTTTTTTTTTCTACAGCACTGCTGTCCCGTGAAAACCCACGTAAATGCTTGTGAGCGGCGGGGTCACCGGTGAGGAGTCAATTGCAGCCTCTTTCGCCATCTCATGGCAGTGCTGCCCCTCACTGTGCCCCCAAAGCCACTGAGCGAGAGCCAGCCCCTGCCGTCCCCATCGCCTGCTCTGCCCAGCAGCTCCTAAATTCCTGCAGGCACCCTCTTTGGGGAGAAGCTTGACACTTTCTTTGTCTTCAAATAGCTTTGAAATACATACTGAAGTGTATTGTTTCTTTAAGAGACCTGAATGCACACAGCTTTAATGCTGCCCGGGCCCCCCCTGTCCCCTCGAAGCCCCTCCAGGAGCCCTCAGGAGGAAGCAGAGCTTGCTGTGTCGTACAGAGCTTGTATTGCAGCTCTCAGGATTGTGAGTGAGCCCTGTGTAAGAGCCTCTGAATCACTTTCTGTTGAAAACAGGGAGAAGTGGTTTTCTCGTTGCGCAGGAGAGGCTGCACGTCTGCTTCTGCAGGTGAAGAGCTTAACATCCCTTTTCTCCAGAGATACAGCGATTGATGCTCATGTATTAAGTTATGAGGTTTTAAACTCTTGAATGACTCTGTTAGTCTAAGATAATAGCAACGTGGTGAGAGAATTAGGTGAAAGAAGGACTCTTTCTATGTGTATCCTCGTTACTCTTCTTCCATCACATCAGTCCGACAGCTTTCACTGGCCCTCACTTTCACATTAAAAAGGGGAATAAATTGAGCTTTCTTTGCTGACCGTGCAGAGTTAGACTTGGATTATGTCTAAAGTGGATTCCAAATTTGACTATGCCTGATGCAAGAGTTGATTATGTTTTATTTTTGTTTTCGAAACCTCCTTTTAATATATTTGCTTTAGTTTTGTAATGATTTCTTAAGTGAGGATCTAAAAATGTGTTGTTGAAGTGAGGTAAATGGCATTCTTTCTTACTTTCAGATCAAATAAAGGAAAATCACAAAGTGACTTGTTGAACAGGTCTCAAGAGTCCTAATTTGTGTTCTTCTGCTTTGCATAATAGGCCAACATTATTAGGGTCTCAGTGGAAACATAATAAAGAGGTACTATTAAATACCATTTCAGCAAAGCGGGGAAGGAAATACTGACCTATTTGGACTAGATTCCTCTCATTTTGGTGCATAGGAAGACCACAAATTCTGCCCATGCTTGAGTCACTAAGGAAGGCGATTTGGGAGTTTTATCGCCGTGTCATGAGGCAAACCAATGGTGACTGAAAGGAAAGCTCTTTGGTTCTGGAGCGGCTGAAATGTCCAGTACATTTAGTTGGTTTAACTCAGTAGCATTTCAGTGCTCCTCTATGCTGGTAGTTTTCATCAGAAGCTAAAATGACACTATCAGTCCTCAAAAAGACTAAACTTTGTCTTTATAATATTCTTTGTTGTGCAGTCTCTTATCTGTGCTATATCAAATCTGGCAGTTTGAGAAAGTAATCACATCCCTGATGAAGATATATTTTGTCAGTTAAAACATACATTTTTGCTTCACCAGCAGCCAGTGCGTAGGAAGCAGCATATAATTAAATGTTGCTGAAGAAGTTGATTGTCAATCTGAATTCAAGACATGCAGGTCAAAGCAGCATTTGTGTCCTTGTGTGCTGGCTGCTAAACCTGCTTCGAAGTTACAGCATCACCATTAGGTGGCAGTTTAATGTGCTGTTGTATCTTCTCACTGTATGTTTTAAGTCTGTGAAGTTGTGTGAATCCATCAGTCTCATCATTTATTGTGAACTGTCCTCAATATTTGAATACATACCTTTACCCTTTTGTAACTTTCTATTTTTTTTTTTTGGAGAACACGTGCAGACTCACAGGTTCCAGAGTGAGGAAAATCAGTTAGTTCTCCTTTCTTGTATGGTCTCCAGCCACAAATCCATGTTCTTATTGCAATCTTATTAAATGACTGAGTTTCCTGAAGAGCTGGGACTAGAATCTATAAACAAATTTAATTATGAACAGTTCTGCTAACACTGAGGGAAGTTAGACTTTGAAGTAAATACAGCACTGAGGTGCTATTTCAAAGATCCCATGATAAAGACCTTCTTTTAAAACAAAGGCAAGGGGAGACTAAAAGCAATGGCTGTGATCTCAGGCTTCAAAATAAAAAATGTAACCGCATACTGGGAATGTTTAGATTAATCCTTTGAACTTCATCTCATGAAACTCTCAATGAATGTTACATGCAGATATTTTTGTGAGTTCAGGGTTTAGAAGCGAAAAATTGGGTTTTGTTCAACATCAGTTTAAATAATCCCATTACATCTGAGAAGGCAAGAACTGAACAAGCTTCAAGGGCTTTTCTTCCTCTCAGAGTATGATACCTCCCAGCCAAAGCTGAGCCACAGTGACTGAAAAATTATGGAAAAGGTTTGCTTTTTGTAGGATTTTTATAGTAAAACAGCACCTGCTGTCTTCCTTTGGTTATGGTTCTCTGTTGTGTTCCTCCCTGCATGGAGGTGGTGGTATTCAGTCTAGTTGACACAGGGGTGTTTTTGCAATATAAAGAAGCAGTGATGTGCTCTGGAAGACCAAGTGGCTTCAGGTGTAATCTTGTGTTTCCCAGGAGAACGGGTGAAATGGGACTAGATACAGCCCTTGTTGCTTTAATATCATGCAGAATGTTGTCCTCACACGATAAAATTTGCTGTTAAGGCAAAGTCAGCCCCTTAACTCCCATTGAAGATAATGATATTGTGTGTTTGGCAGCACTGCGCATATTCCGTTTTGTTGCTTTCCAAAATTGGTTGGAAATTGGAAGGAAAACAGGTTGAAAAATACCACAAAAAATAATTTCTGTTTTACAGGTAGGAATTACCTGATGTGCTCTCTTTATTGCCTTGTGCAGGTAGCTGGCTGGTTTTGCTATTCTTTGTATGGGCCTTCGGCACAGTAAGAGAAAGAAAAATATGAAAGATGGGGAGGGGGAAGAAATGCCGTATTCTGATGCCACCAACAGTATGAGGGGGAAACCTGACAGATGAAGTTCATACAGCTAGCTGGTTTTAGATTATTTTTTGCAATTTACTTAATTTCAAACTGAAGGTGACCCAGTAGGCAGCTGTTATGTTCAGGCTCAAGCAAATCCTGTCATTATGAAATAATGTTTATCTGAATAATTTCTGAAATTGCATAGGATGCTCTAGAATGTAGAAACCTCTGGACTGTTAAGTTCTTCTGTTTCCTTATATTGGCTTTGATTTAGCTTTACTTCTCTTAGGAGGAGGCTTCCAGATGGGATCGTGAATATTTTTCAAACTGGGGACTATCTGAGGCCATCTGGGACATGAAGGCTTGATACCAGATCCACACGTGGTTCCACCTGTATGCTTTGGCCCCAGATAACACTTGTGGGCTCACCCCACTGCTCTGTCCTTATTGCAGAGCTTTTACTGCTTGTGATCTCCCATGCCTGGCTGTGGGACTCCCTTGAAATGTGGGGAGATGCGTGGGGCATATAAGTGGGGCTGCTCCTATCTGTCCCTGCTTGCCTCAGCAGCACCTGAGCCCTGCTCCCTACAGCTGAAGGCTGCCTTTTCAAAATTGCAGCCTGGCTTTCTCATCCCTTTCCTCTGGGTGCAGAAATGGTAGGGGTGTAGATTGCAGAAAGCCCAAGAAAAGGGGTTAGATATCACTGGAGCAACAGGTTGTTGAAAATCTGAAAGAATGCTTCAGATATTGTAATTACTTCCCTCCCACAAGTTTTCATTGATAATGATCAATGGCTTTTATCAATACAGAGAAACACTATTTAAAAGAGTATAAAATGTCAGATTATCCCCCCCTGCCCTTTTTTTGGACTTGTATAATGAGGGAAGAGAAGAATTTTCATCTCTGAAGTAAACACAATTTGCTGGTAGGGCCAGTTCTAGTCAGGCTGTCTCAGAGCTTGGAAAACCTCATGATGGATTTGCCACAGCCTTTACACAAAGTTAATCTGACGGCCACGCTCCCATCTGCTTTTATCACGCTTTGTTAAATTGTGTTGGGATCCATTCTAATAATCTCACTTTCCCTGATACACTTTAGTGGTTTGGCCAAATAATGCATGTGAGAGCGTTCTCCAGTCCTCCAAACATATATTCGAACATCTGGTCATCCCCTGGACTTACCTTGACTTCTGTCTTTGAATGTTCTCTTTGTTGTGATTCATTCCTTTGCTTTGGTTAACTCTAAGAGTTAACTCTTACTCGGTACCTGTTTCATATTCATATCAACAAGAGCTAATTGCTGTAAGAGAATTGTGCATCTAATTACCTTTATGGGTAATTTTCAGCAAATAGATAGTAATTAACTGTCCTGACCTTACCTGTGATCCCACTCAGCTAAATGGGATGGCTTTTGCAATTTACTCTCCTCATTCCATCTCTCCTGCACTTAAGAGTCTGGGAGACATTTTAGGTGAAAGCAAGCCAGTTTTTCCACTGTACAGAGCATTAAGGCTGTGGCTGTGGACCTTCTTATCAAACACGTAAATTTTTATTAGAATTCAGAATCTATTCTTAGAGATTGAACTTTGTGTCTGACATCCCGATGAGCAAATGCGTCATACTCGTGATAGGTAGCTTTATTCCTCCCCCCGTCCCGAACTTCCTCAGAGCACAGGAAGCCCTGCAGGGCATTCTCAACAGTGAATTTAGGATGTGGAAAAAAATATATATTTAGGTTAAGACTCCAAAACTCTTGGTTTTCTCTGTCTAAGCTATTTCTGAACTAAGATCTTCAGGAATGGATGTTTGAATTCTTCAAACAACCCTTGTGGCGGGGATTTTGACTGTATCCTCCTTACTGCTGTTCTGAACTGCATAAGGCCTAACATTTGTCTGGTGGGGGAAGCAGTTCTTCCTTGCTATTAGTCTGTGTGTACATAAAGAGGAACCTAGAGAACCTGAGAACACCATGGGGAAATTAGGCTTTTTATTACCTGCCCACTCATTGCGAAATTCCTTCCCAGACAGTTAATTCTGCAGGTATGCTGCCCAGCAGCAAGTGAAGAAGTTGTATGGAAAGTGATATCATGCAGGAGGTGCAGACACTGATACGTACACAGTAAATTTTATGTTTGAATCAATTTACAGGTCTGAAGAAACCCTTCTCCCTGATGGGCTGCATTTAATCTGGCATAATTTGATGTAATGGATCAGAAATGTTGTAACAAAATACATCACATCTGGTTTGCTGCTAGCAATCTGGAGAGTAAATATCCCTCTGGACTTTATTACAGTGGACAGAAGTGCTTTAGACAGGATAAATAGCAGGTTATTCACCATCAAAACTCTCTTAGCTCAGAGTTTTCTATTATGTCTAGTCTAAAGAGAACAATACAGAACGAGGGAACATTCTCACATCTTATCTGTAAGTGGATACAAATGTTTTGATATAGGTGGCAATGTCACTGCTTTCCAATTCCAGTTAGGAGCAGGTGGGTGAGATTCAAGCATTCCAGCAGAAGTCAAAGATACTGTAGAAGGTGAACTGAAAATCTCCTTCACAGAAATGACATTTTCAGCATAAGAGACCTGGTGATTTCAAGATTTGGTCTTGTTTTGAATTGGAATAAGTGCAGATCTCAGGAGCTTTCTCAGTAAGTTTAGTGATAGAAACAGCTGAAGAAGATGCAGCTTTACTTAACTGTGGCGTCAGGCTGGTGCTTTTGGAGTACGGCACTCTTTCTTGCATTCTGACTGCTGCTCATAACTTTAAAGTGAGTAAAATGGGCAGCACAGTGGTGAATGCGAAAGTTTTAGGGTCACATTTGCTGCCGTAATTTATACATCTACAGTTCTTTTGACTGGAGAATCGCATAGAATTTGTCAACACTGACTAAGCCTTCACAGTCTCCACAAGAAGTAGGATTTATTCTCCTTTACAAGTCCCATCAAGATCATTGGAGGCTTTGGAGTTCAGAGAAGAAAAAGATTAATGGAATTCCTTCTGCATGAATATAATCTTTGAGCTTTGGACGGAAGGTTTGGGCTGGCTACTGTTGTGTGTAAATCCATCCATTGAATGGCAGTCTATGCCCTTAGACAATCCAGAACCACAGCCTTCGGCATTTGAGATAGGCGTGTAGGAATTTAATAACAGTACCATTTTGCATAATTAGAACCAGTGTTTTGGACTATGAATTGCTGACTGTCCTTACCAAGAGATACTTATTTTGTAAGAGAGAAACTGCACTTGGCCATGTTTGTGAGTCAGAGGGGGACATTCTTTAATTGTCTAGACAAGGAAATTCTGTGAAATTTTGGTCATCATTACTACAGACACCCCATACATGCCTATGTCAGTTCTTTTCTGCAGGACGATCACGTTTTCAAAAAGTGGTGCCTATTACTTGAAAGTAGGACTTCATTTCTTTTACTTGCTAGTGAAATTTACAGGTTTGAACATATATCTCTTGCTTCAGCCTTCATGATTTTGGCAATGCCAACTGCCATCCCATGCCAAGTGCTACTTTCTGCCTCTCTTTATCGTGGTTGTAATAATTGGACAGTGGTAGCAATTAGCTGGGTGAGCAGCCCTGGCTGTTGCATCTCTGCTGATGGCTTCATTAGGAGTGGACAGGGCCCGTGGGAAGCCTGGAAATTATTTCTGTGCTGTCTGTGCTGCACTGGCTGAGTGTTGCTCTCAGGCAGGCACCATCCTGGGATTAGTGGTTTTGCAATTGTTTTAAGGGAAAACAGCATCTCTGCAATAGGAGAAGAAAAGGCTCTGAAAGGACCTTGCCACAGGTCCTAACACTATCAACTCAGTTTATCTTATATTTTAAGTTTGGAAGTTGTAGTCTGAAAGCCTAAATTACACGCTAGCCTGTATTTTTCCACTGCATGTATGCTGTTGTTACCCTCCTAGTTGCTACCTCCTCTGTTGTATCATACACCCCCCAAAGAGAACCTGTTTGCCAGTCTTTGTGAGTGTTGTGCTATTCCTGTTTCCATGAAGCCACTTGCCTTACATTAGTTATAAATAGTTACCCGGCTCCTCTGCTTGCTTATTTTCATCATGGCAGTCTCTCATGTCTGGGCCCTCCTAAATCAGAGGTTACCTGGGTTGAAGACTTGTTGCTTTTTCAAAAACACTATGGGGTACTTATGATTTTTGTGGACAAGTTTACCCTACAGTTCATAGATCCATGTTTTCCCTCCGTGCCCTGTCTGTGCACTTCTTTCAAGACTTCATGAAGTCCAGGGTTTGGGGCTGTCAGATGAGAAAAAGGAAGAAAAGGAAATTGAGGGTTCTTTGATCCCTCAAGGGCTGTGCACCTTCCTTAAACCAACAGCAAATGTGAGTTACTGTTTTTCTTTTCGGTTTTCCAAAAACCAGAACTGAGTGGAGGTTGGTTGTGCTTTTACACAAAGTTATGAATGTAGTTCCTGTTATAGTCTTGCTTTTCAAAGATGGTAGGCTGGTGATAACTGCCTTTTTAGTAGGTTTCTCTGTAGATTTTATAACAGAGCCCTCATCTCCTGGAAATTTAGGGAAGTAATGCAAATTTTACTGCTGAGATCTACCCTTAGAAGCCCTTCAAGAAAAGGCCGGAAAGCACAACAGTTGGACATGTTAAGTAGCGTCATAATATGTTTGGTTTCTGACCATTATTGTTTTGAGGTGATTCAGCAGAGGTAAAGAATCTGCCCAAGGACACAGAGTGCCTGTAGGAGAGCAAAGTTTTGACTCTTCTATTTCTTCAGTCTTGACAACGTGCTCAAACAGCATTGTGATAACTCTCAAGACAAAAATCTTTCCCATCTCAGATCAGTAGCAACTTGCAGGTGTAAAGTGATGTCTGTGAAATGGTGCTACAGCCGGTGAAATCTCTCCGTCCTGGCACTTGTCATGGAATGACCATGGTTGAAAGGGATCTCTGGGAGTCTGTGTCCCAACTGCCTGCTCCAAGAGCAGAATTGGTTGTTAAAGGCATTATCTGGCTGAGTTTTGAAAATTTCCAGGTGTGGAGTTTCTGCAGTCTTCCTGTTGCAGTGTGTGGCTACCCATTGTGTAATGTTTTTGCTACAATTTTCCAGAATTTCCCTTGTTGTAAATTATGTCTGCTGCTGCTTTTTTTCCCACTGTACACCTCTGAGAAGAGCCAAATTCCGTCTTCACTATAATCCTCCTTTCTTAGTAAAACAGTACTGAGAAGACAGTGATCAGGTGCGTCATGCAGCTTGACAGTGCCAGGAAGAGAACTCAGATGTTCAAACTAAACAGAAGTCGCATCACTTTCTAAGCTGTATCGCCCATGTAATGCAAACTCTTTTTCCTGTCATTTTAGTAGCAGATTTCCCTATGCCTTCCCTGTTGGGAAGCCATTCCTTGGCTGTGAGGAGTAATTTTTCTTCTGCATTAGCCTTCTTGACAGAGATTTCTTCCCAAATAGTTGTACAAAGCTCTGTAAATGTTAGAGTGACATTTGGAGTAAGTTTGAAGAGCTCATGTGCTCCTTCTTGGTTCCCCGGTGTCTCTGCCAAGCTTCAGTGTGGCAATATAGCCTCGCTTCTCACCTCCCAGGGCTAGCAATAACATTTACATGCTACAGTTTCCTCTGCCTACAAATATTTCCACTGTGTTACTTAGTGCTCTTACGGCTCCTTCCCAGCCCCAGTTCTTTATGATTGCAGCCCGAAGCAGGGAGATGCACAGTTTATTAGATAAAATTTACCTTTCATTGTATATTAAAGGCTTTTATTTTTATTTTCCCTCAGCAACTGCCCATTCAACATTAATTAACTTATCCTCTTTTGTGTGTGGTGATGACCAGAGGAGAGAAAGCAGCATGTACCCAGGCTGATGCCATTGAAAATGGTACATACTTCCTTGTAGGGTACCCATAACCTTGGGAGCTGGAGAATTGTTCAGCACAAGTTAAACAAAGCTAGAATCCAGAGTGAAAAGGCTTATGAAATTTATTAATGGAGGGAGATTTTGGGATCCTGGATCCTTACATGCCTTCTGTGGGGCAGTTTAAAGTCTAGAAGGTCTCCAGTGAAGCTTTTATTGAAGACAATCAAAAATCTGGCATGATTTTCCCTTGCAGTGGTGGAAGCTTCATAGTTTTTACTAGTTCCTTGAGATTTTGCTGACTTTTAGATGAAAATTCTCAGGTCCCATTAACAGGATTTTGGTATTATATAACCTCCTTATAATATTGAACTAGAAAAGCAAGCTGTTAATTTTGGATTCAGAAAAAGATAATAATAGTGTAATTCTGAAAAAAATTCAGAATTGCTTCCATTCATAACCAAAGTCATTTCAATGTCTAAACTTTATGAATCAAGCTAAATTTTTAAAATTATTTTGTTTTTGTCTGAGAAAGGACATGATAGCACTTGCACTGAACCGAGCACTTTCGTACAGACATGTTGCTTGGGCTCTTAATTTGCTTTCTTTGCCTTCCATTTTGTGGATGCTTAGGGGATCCTTTTTTCTGCAGTGATTTGATGCTTCTCCTTAAAACCTCGAGGGAAGAGGTAAGAAATATATGAGATACTGGAACAGGGAGGAGATGGCAGTATGGAAAGGGAAATGGCCAGTAGGGTATTTATTCTGTTCTGACTTTCTAGATGAATAAATAAGTGTGTTTTGCGCTTTAGGTGTTCTTCAGGAATTTCTTTATATGAACCAATCCACACTTCTTAGCTATTTTCAGACTTGAATTTATGTTTAAAGTAATAAAATGTTTTAAATGATGCTATGAAATTAATTTTGCATTGTTTTGAAAAAATGTGGTTGATGAAAAATATTCATGTGGGTGTTATCTGACCTATGTAAACATCTGCTAGCAATTTTTGTCACTTATAAATGACAATTATTATTACTGCTCCACCAGAATTCTTGCATCCCTGAAAATGTGATGAATGCCTTGAAGCTAACACTATTGTTTCTCTTGTTTGCTGCTCATTTGGAAATATTTCGTACACATTGTATTGGTAGGGGTGTCTTACATAGGTATTTCTACTTTTAGTGCCTGTTTAGTCTTAACTGATGTACACTATTCAAATTGGAACATGTCAGTTTAAGAAATTAGTATACAAATCAGAGAGAAGACAGAGGTGAGAAGCAGAAGGGACAAGTTTTAGAAAATAAAAGCTAGAAGTTGAGCAAAAGAGGTTTATTTAGTCTAGAACAGAGTGAAGGAGCTGGGGTAATGGTATGCTGAGCTTTACAAAAGGTCCTTTTGTAAAGCATCTGTATACCCTCTGGAAATAGGGAAGGAAGGCATCATCTTAATCTGAAGCAAAATAAAATTGGGATTGGTGTTGCAAAAATACTTTAGTCTGTGAGGGACTTTAAGCCCGGCAAAAACCAGTTCAGGTTCTTTATGTTTCCATAGTTGTATGGGCCCAGGATTTTGACTGTTTTATCTTCATGAATTTCCAGTGCATAACAACTGATGATAATGCTATTGACATCTTGTCATGCTGAAATCTTTAAATCAGAATAGCTTTGTTCTTACTAGCAGAATAAACCAATCAGTGGCTGATTAGTGATATCATTTGCAAGGTATTTTGCTAAACTAATAAAAACCATTCTTATTTCTAATTTAATGGCTCTCTTTCAGCAGGTATTTAGAAATGGGTTTGTGTTCTGTGTTGTGAACCAGCTCTGTGGTCATCTCAAAGTGATAGTGAATTACACTTACATCCCTTCGAGCTGCTCTTTCCTGTTTGGCAGGCTAAGTAAGGTGAGGTCCAGTGGCACCTGGATAGAAGACATCCAGGGACGATCCAATTTGCTGCAAAAGGTGTCATAGTGCTTTTAATAAACATGAACTTTTCTTCTGGGTCAGGAAGGAGCAGTTCCAGAGCATGGTACTGCCAACTCCACACCACCAGGGCTCTGAGGGCACCGATGGGGCCTGTCTGGCCCCTGGGGCTCAGCCAGCTTGCCCATGGCCCAGGACCACATGACAGACCCCTGGGGCCACCAGCTCTGCCTGGCCATGGGCCCTGCTGAGCCAGGCCCATGTCCCATCCCTGTCACTGTGGCCCTGCCTGGCGATCATGGCACCTGATCTTATCCCTGGCCTGTGGATTGGCTTCCCAGCCTAAAACTGGACCTGCCTCATTTCCTTGACATTGCCTGGGCTCTTGCTTGGACCTGGCCATGATCTGCAGGTCTGTTCTCACCTCCTTGGCTGTGTGGGACAACACTGGGCAGCAGGGAGCCCCACATCTCCCTGCTCCTGTCCTGACCAACAGGCAAGGTTGTAACCACCTGTGAGCACTTGAAGTTCCCATGATATTTTTTCCACCAAAAAAGGAGCATTATCTCTGGTGTCCTAGTCTGATTTCAGTCTCAGTGATTACATTCAGGCTTGCCTAGTTACTTGACAGACTTCTGTTGTTGAAACTCATCTGTGTGTGATTCTGCTTGGAAAAGAATGAGGATTTCTGTTTCTTTTTTTAGGCCTTTTTTTTTCCGGTTCTGGGTTTGTGGGTTTTGGTTTGTATTGATTTCTAGTTTGGGGTGTTTTTCTGGTGTTGTTTTGTTGTGGGTTTTTTTGTAAGTGTAATTTTGTTTTTCAGAAAATCAAGTCTCTTTGTGTCCATGTATCTGCTAGTGGGTATGTGAAGGAAAAAAGTGTGCCATGTAATGCTTACAGGAAAATTTTGCCTGGTTTGTGGATCCAAAGCTTTTACACCTCTTTAAGCGTATTTGAATTTTTGTGAGAAGTTGAAAACATTTGGTGTATATTCTCCTGTAGTTTTGAATCAGCATACCCATTTTCCACACTTGCTGCTTGCCAGGTGTCTTGTGCCTCTCCAGTTGGTGACACTTGTCTTTGGAAGCTCTGCTCAGTGTGAGCAGTGGCAATAGCTGACCCGCACAAATGTAGTTAAAGGGAACACGTTGAGTGCCCTCAACTGCTGTCATTGGTGAGTTCAGCTAAACTTTTAATGAAGGGAGGATATTTTTTCCTTTTTTTTTTGCATCCTCATTGTTCTGGAAATTTCAGGAAAAAAAGATATATTGCAGTCTGACAGGTAGGCCAAAAAGACCACAGGGAAGAGCAAGAGACTACAGAAAAACTAAATAGGAGAAAAAAGGAAAAAGGCAAAGAAGGGAGATTAATGCAAGAAAAAGGTTAGAAAACAAGAGAAAGAGCGTGAAGAGGCCTTGAATTTTTTTCTGTCTGTATTCTAAGACTACGCCTGTTGCCGTCTCCCCAGGAGGTTTATGCAGAGCCTTGAGGGGAAGCAGCAGTGAATTGCTCCTTTGGATGCTAAGTGTAAAATTCAAGCTGGCAGCATTTCAGAGCACAAGACTGGGAAGCTAATCACTCCTAATAACATATTGATTTTCACAGATCTCTGGCGTTATGTCAGGGCAGTTTTGAATCAGCACCTGGTTTCTTCCTCTTCCCATCTCCAAAGTAATGGCAATGAAGCTTCTGGCTTTCAGATTGCAAATAAATGCCACTCTGGATCTTTTCATCTGTAGGGTCTCTGAAACATGGTTTACCCCATCGCTCCTGTGTATGTCCTTGTGAGACATCCAAGTTTAATAGTTACCCTAAAAGTAGAAGGGTGGAAGGAACACACATGCATTTTAAATGTGGATAACTGTGGCACTGTCTTTATTTATGGTGTTGGACAAGAGCATTACAGCTGCACTGCTGCAGATGGCTGAGGACAATCGAGTGGGTGCCTTTATTCAGGCAGAAGTTGCCACCACCATTGCCTGAGGTCACCTGGTTGTTGCCAGGTTACATCCAACCCTGAGCAGATTTGCTGTATATGTTGTGCACCTGTAACATGCCTTCTTTGAGATTTGGGGAGTGACTGTCAGGACAAGGAGATAGGTTTTATTTGTATGACTGCTACCAGGCAATAGTCTCCTCTGAAGGGATATTTTTGTAGCTGGAGGGAATGGTCTGCTTGTAAGAAGGTGTGCTGTAAAAGCTCCCAGATACTCCAGATGGCGAAGCCTTGCATGCTGAGGATGAAATTTCCTTCTTTATAAAAGATACTAAGCGCATGAGTGATCTGAGATGGGCCAGGCTCAGGTCAGCACAGGGCACACACAAGAACAGAAACTCATCATCTCCTGTGGTTTTGCAGGGTTTCCTGCTATTAGTGGTTTCCTCTATTGCAGGCTATTTAATTTCATCAACTTAATTGTAACAAGGATTCATTGCTCCCTGTTCAAGGCAGACTGACCAAAGAAGGGACAGTAATACCTGATTTAGACTACTATGGGATGTCAATTGAAACACTGTCTAGACTTTTGTGTCATCTTCAGCAATTCTAGGTGTTGTTTAGGTCCTTCTTACATAAGTATAATAATAACAGTTGGGTTTTCTTGTTTGAGAATAATAATTTTTTGGCAGGGATCAGTGGAGCTGAAGGACACGAATTATTTTTGAAGGGAAGAGACTCATTATTACGAGGCTTTCTATTTGTTGTCTTCTAGTGTCTGCCGGTAAACTTGTGTTCCCAAAGCACCTAACGCATGGTGCTGTGCAGAAGGAAGCAGCAGAGCTGGGGCACTTGTGTCAGCTACTCCCACTCATAGTCCCGAAATCCTCCAACCCCCTTCTCGCAGCGATTCAGGCACCAGGGCAAGCAACTGCTTCATGCAAGGCACATCTGAGCTGAAGGCGTCAAAAGAGCCATTTCATGCTTGACTGCATTTTCTAATACAATCCGCAGAGAGAGAGAGAGAGGAAAGAGAGCACAGAGGGTTTGTGTGCACATACGCATTGCCTTTGAGTGTATGTATAATATACAGTACATTTAGTTCCAGCTTGCAGCTGTGGGTGGCAAGTAAGAGGTGCAGACGTGAGGGGAAAGAGAATTGTGCATTGAAAAGAAGAAACCATTCCCCCACCTTGAGAAAGAAGCTTTCTTTCCTTCTGTTTCTTGTCCAAGCAAAGATGTGAGTCCTCAAGGCAGCGCTGGCAGCTGTTACCCAGAAGGTGTCTCTATGGTTGAGTAGGTGTTGTGTGGAGAGAGCTTTGTATGTACAGACCATGACAGTGTGTGGGGAGTGCAGCTGAGAAAACTGATGAATAGGGAAGGAGTTCACAGCCATCTTATTTAAATGATGCTCCCAGAAAAGTTTTCATCTTAATGGGTTTGCATGTCCCATGACCAGAGAGGTGCTACACACCAGCTATCGGTGCAGTGGGTCGCTGCACCAGCACAACCACAGTGATCCCCACCAAATGTTTTGTAACCATATATACATCTCCTCTGTCAGTTTATCAGCTTGCTAATTATATCCTTATTTATCACCTCATTTTCATGTTTATTACAAACTGCAGTTCTGTTTCTGGCCATTGTGGAGCCAGCCATGGGTTCTTTCCATCACGGACATATGGCTGGTCCTCAGTTTCCCAACCATCTACCCTACTCTAATATCTAACATTTAAGCATTGAGAGGATGTAAGGATTGTTCCTGCTGGGCTTGCTGTTTCCCTTTAGAAGTTCTGCTCCTGTCAGCATGAGTGGCCTGACTGGGAATTATGGGACAAAGGGGTGAAACATAAGGAGAGCATCTGGATTCCAAATACATGTTCTTGCAGTTAGTTAAATTCGATGGGGTGTTAGTTTTCTGGGGTGTGTGTGGGGTGCCTGGTGAGAATCCAAACCATTTGAGGAAACTGTAGCTAAACTGGATGGGGCACTGGTAGGAGTACTTTATGGAGCAATCCTTCCACATGCCTAGGGAGCTGAACTGGTGTTTTTTTTAACCTCTAGGATTTTTATATATAGTTTTGTGGTATAAGTCCTACATGAAGCAATGTCTACAACTCTGCCTTTTCTAGACTTTGGCTATGGGAGAAGGGATATTCTGATTCATACATTAGTATATTTAGCTAGATTTGTAAATTTTGCAAATAAAAATGCTTTGGAACATATTCCCAGGCTGAAACAATGATTGCCATGCTGTAGTGGTTGCTGCAGTTCTACCACAAGACATTAATTCTACCCCCCTAGGGAAGAATATCAGTTTCTGCAGGAAAGACCCTGAACAAATAGAGAATGTTAAGTACTGTAACTCCTTTCCTCAGCTGAACTTCCTATTTTCTGTCATCTTCAGAGATGATAGAAAAATATAATTTCTTTCCTTGCTGTTTCTTTTCTTTTTCTTCCTGAAAAAGGAGACACTGAAACAACCTGCCCCAGGGAGGTGGTTGAGTCACCATCCCTGGAGGTATTTAAGAAATGTGGTGATGTGCACTTCAGGGCATGCTCTAGTGGCAGAGATTGCAGAGGGTTTTTGTGTGTGTATGGTTGGACTCGATGATTTCAGAGATCCTTTCCAACCATGGCGATTCTGTGATTCCTGTCTTTCATTGTGCCTCCATCTCCTGGCTTTTCCTGTGTTTGAGTGACACTTTAACTTGTCGTGGAGTTTGCTTTTTTGCTTTGCAGTGCAGAGCTCTACTAATATTAGTTGTTAGTAAAAAATAGGAAAAATATAAAACCACAGACCAGCATCAATCTGTTGTAGAAACGACATATTAGGAAACTTGTTTCATGCAGGTGTTGTTTTTCTTTAAAGTGCTAGCAATGGAAAGAAATTAGTTTCTAAAAAAACAACAGGTCTTAAGAGTACCAGCAATAGGAACTCTGAGCAAGGCAAGACTAAATGTTCTAGTAGAAGTGTTGTAGACGTTATTTAAAGTGGTGATTACTGCCAGTGCTAGGGAAGGCTGGACTAATTGAGGAGAGTACATTTTCTGGAAGTTGTGAAAAATGGACCCTTTGCCAGCTCATTATCACAGAAGGGCTCTGTGCTAACATACTTGTCCTCAGGATTATGTCTCCATGGGTACTACCGTGTCCAGTTGTGGTGAATACCATATCTTTATGGTTGCTGCTTGTACTTGCCACGTAGGGTTGCTGGATTTCTGTTAAACAGTTGCTGTATTTCCCCCAGTTAAGTACCTCACTATGGCCAGTGGTATGGTTTCTGTAAATACAGTGCTCTCTGGTAGAAGCCACAGTTCTTCAGGAGTGAAGATTGCACAAAGGTGTAACTTCTTTTCATTTTTTTGCTATTGTTTGCTGATTCCTTGCAGAGGCCTCTATCTTGAGCTATGATGGCAGCATGTACATGAAGATCATCATGCCTATGGTCATGCATACAGAAGCAGAAGACGTGTCCTTCCGTTTCATGTCCCAGCGTGCTTATGGGCTGTTGATGGCAACCACCTCACGAGACTCTGCGGACACTCTGCGCCTGGAGCTGGATGGAGGCCGTGTTAAACTTATGGTCAATTTAGGTATCGTATAAAAATTTTCCACTGCCCCTTCACTATTAGTGTGGGCTTGTGATTAATGGTTTTTTAAATAATTTTTGTTTAATTTCTGTTGGTTTGATTGGATTGGACTGATTTCTAAAATAACTGCTGAGACCTTCATAATGATATTCTTTTGCGGAGAGAAATTCTCTTCTGCACTGCTGCATGAAGATTTGCTGTCAGTTCTTCGTTATGGACAGTGTTGGTTTTTAAGTCTTTAAGTTTTTAAGTTTCCTTTCTTGGTCTGGGACTGGTGAGCTCTGTGTGAGACATGCTGCTTGGTCCATCTTTTGATCAGTTACATCCCTCATTCATCAGACATCACTCAAAACAGTCAAAGCTAAATGTGGAGGAAAGCAAAATGAATATTGTGGCAAGTAGAAATCCTGGGAATCTCATGCCCTTTACAGAATTTGGCAGCGTTTGATACAACTTGGTCTATTTTGCTACTTTGCTCATTATTTCTATTTTCTAATTGCTATGTGTTTCAGCCCTTAGGGCTTTGTATGTCTAGTAAAAAAGCCTGTTTGTCTGTTTGTCTTTTTTTTTTTTTTTATTGTGTCTTTATTAAAATGAAGGCAATAATAAAAGTACATCCCATCCCAAAGGGTTGTGTTCTGTCTCCTTAGAGTTACACTTCCCAGAAAATAGTAAAGACAGACAATCAGAAACAAGTGCAACAATATCAACAATGGAAAAAAAACAACTGGGAGTGAATATGCTGTTAGATTAACCTCAATCCTTTTTCTTGCCAGTCTTTAAGTATTGTACTGAATGACAAATAGGCTTTTTACAGAATGTAAAGAGATGAGTTGAAGTTTTCTTTCACTTGTCAGTGATGCAACTTGTTGCTTCATGGGAATCCAGGAATTATAACTAAGAAGAGATTCTGAGTCAAAGAGGTAGAACTATAATGATAGTGTGAAATATTAAACATCTTCTAATATGTAGGGTACTCTATATGAAGATGTGTGCATGGTCTGTGAAAGCTTATGTCAGGTTTCATAATTCTAAACCCCCCTGGAACAAGCTTTCACATTTTTTGAGCTATGAGTATCAGCATCTTCAAAACCCTGCTGTAGTGATAGCAGGAAGAAACCATGTAGTGGCTTTATCTGTGGTGAGAAAAAAAAGGTAATATACACTCATACCTGTAGTAATAGTTTGTGTTTTTTAACTCCTAATATCACAGCTAGATATGGTTAAGTTTATCAAAGTCTTCCTGTACTGTAGATGAGCTTAAGTGGTGATTTTAGGGTTTCTCATCCTCACCTGGGCAATATGTTGTCCAGTAGTTGTGCTTTGGAAGTAGTTTGATTTTCAAAAAAAGCTTTCTGGCTTTAAAAATGCAAGTCAGCCTCTAGTATCTGCTTTTGGAAAAGAAAATGAAGAGAAGAAGATGCATTTAAACAAGTTCATATCTCTTAAAAGCAAAGAGTCCCCATCTGAAGGGCTATGGAAACCCTTGCTTTTTATTAAGAATACTGCCAGACTTCATAAAAATTGTCAGCTTTTCTTCTGAGAAAAGTACTGGTTTGATTTTGTTATATCTTCATCTTCCTTTAAAATCCAAGAAAATAGTAGGAGTTTCTTCTTTTAGGTGTTCAGGGCCTCCTGGACTTAGACCCTATGTGAATATGAGAAGACCGTATTTAGACTACCCTGAATATACTTGTAATTTTTTACAGCTTACTCTTTCCTTTACACTTTTTCTTATATCATGCTGGCAGACAGTATATTCCCTCAGGGTCTGTCAACGTTGTGTGCCTGATTGACACTGGTGACTTTTAACTCCTGCTGGGGTGTTACTCCATCACCAAGCCTAGAGGTGGACTGTTCACCTAGAGGTGGACATGGCTAAAGAATGGACATACGGTCTACACACATTTGGAAAGAGGTGTGGCATTGGTTTAACACAGGGACAAAATCTATAAACCAGACCCTGTGTTAACTGAAGGCTATTTTTGTGTAGTTGCAGAGACTGAAGCAGTGCGTATGCCAGATTTGTTAGATTTTCAGCTGGAATTTTTGTGAGGTTGAATCTTCCCCCAAAAGTGACTACAGGCTACACTGATGGAAACACGTCAGCACTATCCTTCTATGTCTGACTCAACAGAAAGGTAGTTTAGACTGTTATAACTGCCACTGAACTTCATCTCTCCTTTTTATAAAGCTCTCAGATATGTTTATTGACAAGGGACTTTCCTTCTATCAAAACAGCAAAGTTACCTTGATGTTGAAGAAACACAATTTGAGGAGGAGTTACGTTATTAGAGCCACTAATTTTCAGTTGTTTACATCATGTCTAACTCTTTAAGGAGACGGTTCACAGCCAAAATGTCACAAATGATAACCAAATCTTCATTATTTGACCCTGCCAAAATCCCCCTACCAGTGAGAAACAGTCATCAGCACAGCCTCCGAGTGTGCTCGGTGCTGACTTAGCTGCATGGCAGCATCCCCCGAGTGTCAAACCCATGACAGATGTGTGCACACAAAGACTGTTTTGAGTGGTGAGTTATTTAATTGTGCTTTTCTTACAAGTCATTTAAAACTATTACTAAGAGCTGTCTCTTTCTTCTCTCCTTTGATCTGTTCCATTTGATTACTTATTATCATCTGTGTGGTTATTAAGGTCTTTCCAATGTTGTTTTTTTCTTTTTCCTCCTTTTTTTCTTTCTTATTTTTTTTTTTCTTATTATTTTTATTTTTAAAACTTTTCTGTGTATTTCAGTCGTAAAGCTATCCCATACCCCATCAGCCATGGTAAATCAAAAGATGGTATTCAACCCTTCAAAGGCCTGAAGCCTGCGGCCCGCACAGCAAACAGCCCTGGGAACAGAGCGTACGGAGCAGCCTGCAGGGGCTGGCATATCCCTCTCACCTCCTCACCACCCAGTGTCCAAACCAAACAGGGGGGAGATGCTTCCTACAGCAGGCATGGGTGGGCACGGGTGGCTGGGTGCTTGCTGCGGAAGGCGGGAGGGAAAGGAAGAGAGGTGATGAACAATTCTCAGAGAAAGAGGGGCCAGGAAGTTGTTTCAGGCCTTTCCCGTGTGGGTGCCAGAGGCACCGCAATCTGCACGTCGTCAGCACGTCTCACAGTAGTTTTGAGTGTTTGTTGTGTGAAGGTTAGAAGTCCAAATGTGATACACATCTCACTTCTGTTGAGAAGGACTCTGAAGAAATAGGTCTAGAGTGGAAGGAGAGAGAAAGAGAGAAATGAAGCCAATGTGGCCTGGAACATGCTTGGGAATAATGTCTGATGCTAAGATGTGTAGAAAAGGAAAGAAATGGCTGGTCCAACAGGGAGTTACACCTTCAATTTTTCCTCTCAATGATAATTTGGGAGGGTACAGCATCACTGAATTTATTAAGGCATATTTCAGGATTTTTAATTCCTGTCTTGGCTTATCTTCAGGTCACTGGTGACTAGAATGAGTACTGCCTGCCTTCTGTTAATCTGAGTCAGTTTTCTTGTAAGGAAGTGTAATTTCCTTGTAAGGAAGTGCCTATCTTTCTTTTCCTAGGATATCTCCTCAGGATATCCTTTGCCTCTCGAAAAGGCAAAGTTTCTTTTGTCATTCCCACATACAAACAGAGCAGGCACATTTTTCTATTTTTCTTTTTCAAATATGAACTTTTGTGCCAGATTTCCTTTTGTGCAAATCATACACTCGTACCTGCAAGTGTTTGCTCATTCACAGTTTCTCATTAATAAATTTCTTTTCTATAATTGGTAGGTACAAGTGCTCTTGATTTTCTTTTCTTTTTTTTTTAAATTGTCATAGACGTATTTGTCAGCTGCCAGTTACGGGAGGGTGCACAGTTCGATTGCATGTAAATAGGAGAGACACAAGGAGCCACACTATAACATGGGGTAAGAAACCTCATCTGGTTTCCCCATGGGCAATAACCTAGAGTGAGCTTAGAAACAGTCAGGCCCTGATTATCTTTCTTGTCCTAGTCTTGCCTTAAAGTGTTCTTCCATTACCACATGTGGATGCTCATCATCAAAAGGAACACTTTGCCTTCACACAACAAAGTTAACTTTCGTTCCTGATTTAAGGATAAAACAGCCTGGGGCCTTAGCATGACAAATAAATATTGCTAATTTCAGGCACAAGGATACATATGTCAAGAAATACAGACCTAATTTGCAGAGAGTTCTGTCTGCTACTAAAGATAGCTCCACTCAAGCATTGAATCCCTAGTGTTAGCTAATTGCAGTGGAGCTATTTCACTATTTCCAAGGAGAGAGTCTTTGGCCCATTTTCCAGGTGATATGCTCTGGAAAACCTTTCATCTGAGCACTAAGGAAGCAGCTTCTGTATTACATTGGGAATAATAATGAAAGAAAGTAACTGTAGAAGGTCTTTCCCAGCTCATCCTGCTGGGATGAGGAGTTCATCCTTCTCCCTTCACCTGGAGCAGTCGGTGACTCAGCCTGGGGGTAAGCCCTGGGACATGTAGTTACTGCAGTTATTGCTGCAAAACAATTAAAAATGCAAAAACTTCTCCCCAGACATCGATAACACAACAGTGGTTTAGTTCCAAATTTAGTCCATGCTGAGGACCAGCCATGTTTCCCTTTCCAGCACACTTACTGTTTAGCCCATAAGATATTCCCCTCTTGTTCCAGCTCTACCAACTCTCTTGGTCTCACTCGCTTGCAGTGTGCCTGAGGAGTCTCTCTTGCTCTTGCTGTCACCCTCCCTTGGGTCATAGAGGGAAGTTCCCCAGCGTGTCCTTCAGAGCTCCCCTCACCCCACCCAGCTCCTGTAAGGGATATAGCCACCACTGGACGGTGACCGTACCACTTGCTCCAGGGCTGTTTGCTCCCACTTTTCTGTTGCGGTTGACGACACATGACAAACCTAATCGCACAAAACCAAACCCAGATTTTCTCAAGAGAAGTTCTGCTTGAAAACAGACTCTCTCTGGCTATGCTGCTCCTGATTGGTGTGCCCCTCCTCATTATGGCTCTTTATTTATAGACTTATTATTTCCCCTCTTTCATTTTTTTAGGAACTGCATTTAGTTTCAGCTGCTGAAATAATTTTCCTACATCTGTCTGAGTAAACATAAAATGGGTCCGGTTAAGCAGCAAACTGCATTATATTTCTTTGCCATTCTGTATAATCTCTCTTGCTGGGCCATATCTCTGTAATAAATAATGACTGTCCCTGCTGGTCAAAACTTCAGCTGTCCAGGCAGGGTGTCCAGTAGCATGATGCTATTATCATTGGCCTTGATTTCCCAAAAGAAGGTCAGCATGGCCCAAGATACATAATAGTACTGATATGACAGCTCTTGCCCGTGTCAGACACCAGTAATGGATGTTGGCAAGGCTGTAAGTAGGCATTTATAAATGGGCCATATCCTGAGATATGCTGAGCATTAATGTGTTAAATGAGAGAAGCAATGCTCAGAAGCCCTCTAGCTTAGGCTCCTCTATCTCAACTTGTTTTATTTGTTCAGACTCCTCAGTTACCATTTATTAGATTCCACAAGCATAATCTATTTTTCTTTCCACGTGTCCCTCTTCGTCCCTCCCTTGCCTGTAGCCTCTGAATGAAGCAGGGACAGCAAAGGTTCCCAGACCTGCCACTTCACTGCCCGTTTCACCTTCTCCCTGAACATTACGAGCGTCCCATTCAGTCTTAGCGTTCAGGCAGCAAGATGAGATTGGGCTCTGAGGAACTGGCAGGGCTGGGGACCTTTGGAAGGAACCCCCATTCCCCCTGCCAAGCAAGAAAAACCAAAAGCCAAACCAAAGTATTCCCAACCTCCAGAACTAGCTGAAATCTGGGCTGGGCGTTCGTGCGGTTAGCTGTTTGCAAGTGGCCATTTTATGATAGGACACAACTGGGCAGTATATTAACCCTTTCCTCGCCTGAACGGACAGTGTCAAAGCTGTCTGTGCACATTTTAAGTGTTCTGGGCTGGCATTGGGGGAATAAGAAGAGGGTCTGTCTTTGGGAGAGCTGGAAAGGGTTAAATATTGCACCAACAAATCTCATAGGCTGATTTTACAGGTATTCTATGTTGGACAGATGGTGTATTTATGCAATAACAATACGAATTAATTCAAAAGAAACCAAGTGTAAAGGTTGACTCTGAGCTTCAAGCTTCTCAGAGAAATTGCTAAAGGACTTGAAAAAGCAAAATGACACCAGAGTATGACTTGCATTTTGAGGGAGATTTTTTTTTGCCTTAATTGTCAATTTTTTTACTGTAATTCACATCAGTTCATGGTCTGGAGCATAAGATACTCTTAGATGCATAGGTTTCTATAAAAAGAAAATAGCTATTTGTGTCAGCATGTGGATATATATGTATATTGATATATCTCTCTATACATATGTATATATATATTTTTATATATATATTTATGTAACAAATATTTATGTAGAATATACTATACATATATACCCACACTTGAACTTGTTCAGACTGTATATAAGTATAAAATGGCCACATCTCTTTGCGTGTGTCTGTCCCCGGAAGGGTGGACTGATTGTTTTTGGATGTCTGCAGCTGTTACCTTGAAGGATGCAATTTCATCTTTCATTTATTTTTCCCCATCTAGACTGTATCAGGATAAACTGTAACGCCAGTAAGTTTTCCCTCAAGTTTCATTTTGTTCTCTTTCTATATATATTAAAATAACTTTATTTTCTTTGCTGTTTTATAAGCTGTTTTTCTTTTCTTTTCTTTTCTTTTTTTTTTTTTCCTTTTCTTTTTAAAAGAAGCCTTCTGAAATTGAAGGGTTGGGTGGGATATGAAGCTGGGGGGGAGGAAGGAAGACCTTATGGTGATTGTATGTGAAAATTTTGTGTTAGGTTTCTCCAATGAGGAGATGACCTGTTATTTCATAGCTTTGCAGAAGAGCACCTGAGGAACCTGATGAGCTGATATTGTATTTCACTGGTAACCTGTTGTCTTTATGAAAACTTTTAAAGAACCACATAAGAATAACAACAGGTACTGTACGCACTTCTCCACTACAAAAAAGCTATTCTCATTTGAAAAGCAAAACAAACCCACCTCAGACTCTCACTTTATTTCAGAATGGTGACAGCTCAACCTGATATTTATTCACAGTCATTTTTATTTGTATATAGAAGAAGGAAAAATTAGCTGTTAGATTTTGTTATGAATTATCAGATTTACTTGGTAACATTTTATATAGGATTTACTACTCTTAGGTTTCTATAGTAAATTCCAGCTGAATCTTTGGGTCACTAAAGTTTGTTTTGAGTCTGTATAAGTAGGGAAAAGGACTTATAAGATCTCTGTGAAAACTGATAGTGAAAGATCATTTCCAATTCTAGACTAATTGAACAAACAAAATCTTTCCTGTTCTACTTCAAAGAGCTAGTCAAAGCTGATGTAGGCCTCAAAGTAAAAAGCACTTCCCAAAGAACTCAGCTGTTTAGCTCTCAAGTGTGCTTTGAGGTTTATGTTACTTGATTCCCGAGCTGGCACATCTTCTGTGTTAGATTTTATGTGGAAAGATTTATAGAAAGCTAAAGATCATTTTGGAAATGCTATAAGGCAGGGATGGTCCATGTGTTTTCTAGAGGCTGTGGTCTTTTTGTGTACTCTTGAGCTCCATCCAAGCTAGCAGGCAGGTGGAAAGAAGCGTGTTGCAGCCCCAAAAGCAAACATAGAGCTTTCAAGTAGCAGAGCCAATAGTAGCAGCACCAAAAAAATCTTATTGTAAAGCAGCTTATTAAAAGCTTTGCCATAGTTTTGGACTAAGAGTAGGATTATAGTGTTAGAGTGCAGAAAACAGTTCTTTGGGTTTTTTTTTCCCCATGTCCAATATTTGCAAAATTTAAAAGGCTCTCTGTGGTTCCAAATAGAAAAAAAAAAAAACAACAAACAAACATACATAAGCAGATCATAGATCAGCTTTCCCTCCTGGTCACTGCCAGGTTGTTGAGATCCTACTTTCAGAGAAGTGGAAGCAATTAGTTTTTTGGTCTTGGGAAGTTGTCCCTTGGAGTCTGTAGCCAGGGATAAGCCAAAGCAGTGGCTCACATGGGATTGTTCCAGCTGTGAGCCCTGATGTGCTGTAGGAGGTTGCTCAGGAATTCACAACATTGAGAGCAGCAGCCTTCTTCAGCCCTGTTGCAGGGCTACGTGGGATTAGTCCTGTGTGACTCAAAGCTTGACAGATCTTGTTGAATTCCATTTGCTCTTCAGAGTTTTAACACTGTATTCACTGTATTTCAAGATGGAGTGGGTAATTGGAAAAACTGTCTTGAATCTCCGCTAACTGAGATTGCCAGTTTTCACCCAGCAGCACTGAGGATATTTGCATAAAAATAGGGTCTTGTGCTTCCTAAGAGTTCGTATGCTCTTACTGCTTAGCCACCTGTAACTCTGTCTAAGCACTTACACCATAGCTCTTGTTGTTGCATGTCATCTGAGTATCTGTATCAGTTCCTCTGGTAGCAGACAGCAATCTGATGTTTTTGTAATCATCTTCAACTTCTCATAACAGCAGGCTGTTAAAGGCTTAGCTAAGGGAGACTATCTTCAGGTGGGAAATCAGCTTTAGTAGTAAGCAATGGTCTGGTTTTCATGCAAATAAAAATTCAGCAGTCATTGGAGTAACATTCAAAAAAGAAAAAAAGGGAAAACAGAATCCTATAATCAGAGCACTGGGAAGACAGTCTGAATCCAGTGCTTTTGTTAGTTTCCCTGTAAGCACCAAAACATCTTGAATCATTTTGCTTCCATGCATTTTTAATAGTTGAGCCTGTTGCATTTTTAAATACAGTTTTCCTCTGAAGGTTTGCATTTATTTATTTATTTTAAAATGCATTAGGTTTTCCTAATTCATTTTTTATGATACTTGGCTGAAAATGAACCCTACTCCTAATGCCTCCAATACCTTGTTTTCTTGCTGCCTGTTGCAATAACTGGGGTCATCTGTCCTGCTTTCCTGAAGGGAACTTGCTGGGAACTGATTGAGGAAAAAACTGCATACTCTTGCATGAATAAAATATGTTTAGGCAGGGCCAGACCAAATATCCATTCTTACAGGCACACTGACATTTATTTGTGCAGATGGAGTTATCCACGTATAGGTGGGTCTGACAGAGTCTCTTGAAATGAGCAGAAGTGTTTTAAAGTAACTTGACAAATGGGATTCCCTACCAGCTGAAGAGTATCAGGTCAAGCTGTCACCGTTGCTAACTGAATAGAAGGAACCTGGTGCATGGTTTTAAAGGTAAACAGAGCTGTACTTTTGGGGTTTCATGGAACATATAGGCTAAAGAGCCAACCACACCTCATGCTATTTGAGAAGAGTCTTGTATATTGTCCCAGGTAAGCATTTAATTTTCAATGTACTTGCTCTTAATTTTCATTGAAAGGATTGAGGTTTTTTTGCTTATGTATCTTTGGTTTGTCATATATCTGATGCAAAATACTGTCTTACATCACTTCATTTCTTCTTACCCTCTCTCTGTTTCTCATCGCTGTTATATCTCACAGTTCTGAAGAGGAAGACTAATGTAATTTCCTAGAATAGCAACATTTTTTTACTTTCTCTGTATTTATTTTGATACTCATCTTATCCTCCCCTTTTCACTTTTGAAGATACCTAAACTGATCTTATCTGTTTCTGCACACTGATAAGAATTTGAATTTAGAAGGACCCAACAGTGCTGTTGCTTACACAGATGGAACTGGGTGGTAGCTCTCTTTTCCTCTGAGTGTAAAATCAGCACAACTAAAAGCAGGATCAAGATCACAAAATCTGCTGTGTGAAGGTGCGTTAAATGATTCTTCAACATAATGAAGACGTAATAGGTAGCACAATTTTGTTGGCTGGATTTATGGGGAAAATAGATATAGTTTACATCCCCTTGTATTTCTACATACATATGTTTTGGATTATTAAATAGCATTTCCTAAAGAATTAGTAGCTGTTTGGGCCATCACTAAACTGTTTTTTGAAATAAATAGTTTGCTTTAAAGAAAGTTAAGTTGTTGTGATAGCTTTATAGTTTGTGTCATGATATCTGGTGCTCTGATTTTTCTTAATTTTTTCAAAGGTATCTAGTTCTTAATTTCTGTATTCCCTTTTCAGTGACCCCACTTCAGCCCATTTGGGACAGTTTTCAGGATTCTACCCAATATTAAGTGTAGGGCTGTGTGTGCTACAGATTTACTAGCTTTTGGAGGTATCTTCACTTTGTGTTCTTTCTAGGATACTGCTTGTATTATTTATCTTGGCCTAGTTCTCTTTCCTTCTCCAAAATCTTTTATGTGGTGTGTCACTGGTCACAGTCACATGGTTTCATAATACCTTTATGGGAGGTTTGATCTTCCAAAAGTAGTTGCCTTTGGGACAACGAAAACTTCTGCCTTTGTACTTGTTGTTCCATAACGAGGCCTTTTCTTCTCACTAAAGCAATGTTAATGTTTTATTTTGCTAAGTGCTGCAATAAAAACATAAAGAATGAACCTAGAACTCTCTGGGAGAGGTTTAAAGTTTCTTTTCTCCATATCATCAAAAGTAAATGGGAAGCCGTGCTAATCTAATCAAAATGTTGTAAAACCAAGTGCACTTATCTGATTCCTAGCGATGTTGCTGTCATTTTAATAAAAGCTTAATAGTACTCTCAAATGAAAACATTATTTGGAAAGCGAAGAGGTGTGATTAAACATACACATCATATTAGTGACTAGTACCTCCTAACTCCATTTAAACCTAATCAGAAAGAAATGAATGCTTATGCAGCCTGAAAAGTGATGAATCATTAGTATGTCATACTGTCGTGGGGAAAGCAAAGCTGTTGTCTGTAGAACCTGTACAGCCCAGCTGAGAACAGTCCCACCGTTGAGCAGGCTCAGGTTCAGGATGCTGGTCTGGCTTCATGCTGCTGCTGTACTGCCATGAAGAAGAAGGGAAGGGACCAAGCCTGGTTTTGGAAGACTTTTCCTCTTGTTTTGTCAGATGATATACTAAGAATTCTGCTAGAGGGAAACATACCATGCTGGCTCCAACAGCCTGAGAGAGGCGAGTTCCTGTTCCCAGGTTCAACCAGTAGAGAGGCTGAAAATGTAAGCTCTCAATTCAGAGGCTGGTTGGCACCCCTACCAAGTGAAACAGCAATCCTGAGATTTTTGTAAAAAGGTAGCAACAAAGTCCATGCAGTTACCAGCTGCAATGGAGAGGGCAAAACTCTCTGGGGATAGGTTCCACAAGGACATCTTCCATCTTGGGGAGAGTCTAAAGGGAAAACACATATGAGAAAAGCTCTGCTTTGCTGCCATCTAGACAATATGTCTTGTGTAAATTAGATTCTGTAATTATTTGCTAGAACATCCACTTTGTTCTTTTATTCAAAGAAAATTGGCACAAAACTGGAAACTCATGCTTTAGGGTCTAGGAGGATGTGAGTATTTAATATGTGATTAATTTTGTCTGAGAACAACCTAGAGAGAGCATCTCTAATGAGACTTTGAATAGTTAAAAAGAAAAAGAAAAGCAAACGCTAATCAGCACAGCTGCTGATTTGCTGTGTTGTGTGCTGTCTTATTAAATTTAAGGCCAAATCAGTGAGCCTTAAGTCTCAGCAGATACTAGATAAGGAGTGACCAGTAAGAGATTCTAGTGATTTGCATTACTGGGTGCAGAACACTGGGTGTAATGAGCAGAAGCTTTTCACAGTGTCTTTAATCCTTTTCATCAAAACAGTGCTATGAAGATTAAGGTTTTGCTGTGACATAATTAATTAATTTCTGCAGTCCTAAACTGAAGTTTGTGATATCACAAGGTCCCTGCATCCCATAATATTTCAGGAGCTGTAAATCTGGACTACAAATGCAAGTCCACGTTTGCAAGACTTCAGGTAGCCCCAGCTCTTAGCAGCAGTTGGCCTGTGTCTTCCAGGTGATACTATCACATCCTTTGAAAGTCTCAATTCTGACTCTTCAGCTCTAGTGCTCAGGAAGAGACTTCAGCAAGTCTTCCAAGGTCATCAGTTTGAAGAGATGGCGCTGTTGCGAGCAGAGCTTGGCAGAACACATTTTGTGTTATTTTTAACTAAATTGCTGCGGGGGGACCTAACGAGAAAGAAGTCTAGCCTTGGAAACTCAGCAATCATTTGTCAGGAATCAATGACCGGCTTTTGGAAAACATTCTTACCACATCAGCTTTTCTGGACTCCTCACCAGTTCTTGAAAGGTTGTCTTTGTACTGTATGTTTTTATGTATAAAATTTCCAAGTCCTGTAGCCTCTGACCCCTTCCACAGAATTATAATTAAAAATGAGAACTGTTGTGAAGGGGGCAGAGTCAAAATGATATCAGTCACACTGTCAGTCAGGGTGTAAGCTAGATACCCATTACTTAATGTTACAGATTCCAATTAAGTATTAGTATTCTGGATGCCATAACAAAAATTATGGAATATGAAAAGGTTGGGTTGGTTTTTCTTTTTCTTTTTTTTTTATCTGCCAGAGGAGAAAAGTGCTGTGGGTGAACCTTGGAGTAACCTAGGAAGAAGTTTGAGGATAGGATAACTTTTGAAGTCATGTGATTCTAGATTTTGTTTTACTGATACATTGAAATAGCTAGTTGCTGGTCAGCAATGGGTTTTTTTTTCATCCACCAGTTGTTATAATACAAACTTCCCTTCTCATGTCTGTTTGGGGAAAACAGGATGTCTTGCTTCCTTTCCTGTTGCAATATTTGCAGGATCTCATCCAGGATGCCTGGGGGGAAAAAAAGATAGAAAATCTTGTAGGCTTCTCAGTTTGTTGTTTTGTATAAATTGATTTGTGTTTCTTTCGGAGGAGCTGTCATCACTTGCTCTCAGAGTTTTGGTTTAACCCCTGTAGGTGCCTAAGTGCCACACAGCAGCTTACTCGCTCTCTCCCAGCCTGTGTGTTATCAACACTGTTTTGCTCACAAATCCAAACCACTGCACCATGTGGGCTGCCATGGAGAACGTTACCTCCCTCCCACCTATACCCAGTACACTCAGGAAGCAACTAGAGCCTTCAAGGTTTGTGTACGTCATGCTATAGGGCTTAAAAAGGCAATGCTTTTGCTGCCTTTATGGTAAAATAGAGGGCTAGAACTGAAACGGCGTCACCTATGGTGTCAAGGCATCGAGCATTTGGTCATTTTCCATTTTGTTTATTTTTCTTTTTCTATACAATGCAATGAGTTTGGGGAAACTTGCTGTGCGAGTGGTAATACCAAGGAGCTGTGTAGCAGTACTAAATGTGTTGTTTCTGGGATAAAGACCTGTCAGGCTGTTGACTATCTTAAAATCAAACAATGACTCCATTAGTACTTAAATACTGGATACCATTTCCACGAATGAACAGTGAGAGGGTCAATAATGACAGAATAATCTCTCCACAGCTGGGAGATTTTTTCCACACTTGACAGTCCTCACACCACCCACCTATTTTGTCAGGGGTGGCTACAGTCCTTCCACTACCACAGCCCTTACGTTGCCTGTATTTTGTGCTGCGAGGCTGGTTTGTCTGGCAAAGGCACTACTGTGAAAAAATTGCACTCAGGGAGCAAAGAACTGCAATTGCATACAGGTGCTTGAGGAGTAAGATAGAAGTTTACTTTAAAAGCATCCTTTGGTGCTTCTGTGCTTGAACTTTGGCCTCTCTGAAATGACATGAGGAAAGGTGAGCTGAAAGTTTGCAGGCTGCCTCTGAACAAACAACCTTAGACATATTTACTGTTTGTGCAGGGACAGAAGGAGTCAGAGAGAACAGGAACCCTTCTTCTCCCAGGGCAAGTCTTGGTTGCTCAAGCTGGTGCACACTTGGTATGTGATGCATATGGCAAACTTGCATTGCTGCTGTGTCTCTGGAAACTTGCCCTTAGCAAAACTTTCAGCTGTGATGCCTTCTTTTCTAATTGCTTATATTGAACTACTCTCAAGAAAAGCTGATTCTTGAGGTTTCAGAGCCAAGGAAACAGTTGTTGACTCCTTGCTTCTCTTGTGCAAAGGGAGTATAATGCATGACTATTGACATCACAAGGAACCTGGCCGATAAGGCATAGATGTGTTTGATCTGTGGTGAAGATTTTTTTATATCATCATAAACCATTTTCTAGGTAGTGGAAAATGCAATATGCTGAACATTTTCATTCTGAATGTGAAAAGTTAAAAAGCCTGAGAGAATTTCTCAAGTCATTTTCCCAGCTAAATTTCTTTTTGATTTGTGTCACTTCAGTAGTTGCTATATTAAACAGTCATGTGTGCACACTTCATTATGGAAAAATAGCTTTTTCCTCTTGCTGGATTTCACAGTATCCAGGCCTGAGCATGAATTAGAGGTCAAATCATCAGGTACAGTTTTAATCATCCAAGGATATCTTATTATTTTTGTTTTCTTATGAATTTGAAGTAGAGAATCAGCATCAAGCTTGAAACAAAACAGGGAATTTATAGTGCTAACTAACTGTTAGCGCAAGAGTAGGTTGAGGTAAGGGTTTAATTGTGTCTTAAGAAACTGTTATCATGCTGACATCATTTGGATTAGGGTGTTCCCCTTTTTTGTAGGCGATGCTTTTTTGAAATTATTCAGCCAACTGTTTTGAACTGGTAGAGAAAAGAAGAAATGTAGCCAGTATTGCTTTTGACTCGCATCATCTTTCAGGTTGCAAGCTATTGCCACCTTCACCAAGCTGTTAGCTTCTTTGGAACTGCATAGTTGAAAATATTCATACAGCATTCAAGAATTTAAACAAAGTTGCGGTCTTCCATCCAACATGGGGCTACTCTTGAATTCTTGGGAGTTCAGTTCTTAGAGCCCCATTTAGTTCCACGTTTTGTTGTAGCTGAAAGAAAAAAAATTTGTTTCTTCCAATTTGTTATATTATGATATTTTGCTGCTTAGGATAATTTTAGCTTAAGGGAAACATTCTTCATAAATCATCATTGCCATTGAAAGCAATGCCAATAAAATTGACCGATTCTCATTGTAATCAAAGTTTATAATATTTCTCTCACTGGTCACACTTTGATTTATTTCAAGCACATTAAAATGCAGCCGAGCAGATGGAGCAGCATAAAAACTATATGAAAATGCAGGACTTTTTTTTTCCTTCCTAGTGCTCATGGAGCTGAATGAACTGAAAAGGTTATCCACCCGTCAAGATTTTTTTGCCACAAGCATAGTAAATTTGAAGTTTCCAGCTCAGCAGACTCACTCAGTGGCATTTTTTGCAATTTCTCACTGGCTGTGTGACTCCTCCAGCAGTAGAGGGGTATTTTGCAGCGAATGCTGTCTCCAGCAGGGCTGCATAGAGAGAATCGTCCATGAGCCCAACTGTCCGTGTGTGTGTTTAGGATGGGGGTGTCAGTCCCCAGTCCAAACAAACTTTCCTGTCTCTGGTGGTACTTCAAGTGCCCGTTACAGAGGGGGCTGAGCACCATCTCGTGGTGCAGCTGGAGATTTTCTAGTTTCTTCTCAGCTCATGTGCTGAGCAGCCTAAGAACGTCTGAAAAGCAGTATCTTCATTTTGTGTTTGCTGTGGTGTTGTTTTCCCATCTGGGATTTGGAAGGATGTTCAGAGTTCATTGTTGAAAGTAGTAAAGAGGTGTTCATTGGGAGAGCTGAGGAAAAAAGGACTTGAATGCAAACAGGTTCTCGACAGCCCTGCTGGGCTATGGAGCCTATCTGTTGTGCTCTATGGGAAGCACGTAACTTTTGCAAAGTATGGACTGTGCCATAGGCCAGTGCTAATCAGCACAGAAAATAACCACACGTTCTGCTTCCTTGAAGTTACTCCTTTTCATCTCAGATGAAAATAGTTGATGCTGTGGAGCTGAAGTTTTCTGGCTAAAACGCTATGAACAACCCCAGAATGGAGACTGAGGGGACGACTCAGCCTCTGCCAGACTATAGCAGTTCTGTGCCTCTGACAGCTGCAGCAAATGAGACCATCCTAACTTCAATATTCCTTTCCAGGGCTGAAATAATCTACTGCATTTAAAACATTTGTTTCTGTCACCTGTATCTGCTTCCAAAAGTAGGGTTCAGGAAACCCAGCTAAGGTCAGGCTTGAAGTCGTAAGAAAAGTGTGCCTGTATAACCATGTACGAAACATCCTCATTAATATATACATATGGAATACCTGTATGAATGTTTAATACCTCCTGAGATCAGAAGTTTCACATAATATATATAGAAATTATATATTTTCTAATAATTCCTATGAATATGTGGATAATCCCTCATAATAGGAACAGCCTAGTTTAGATGTATGGCAGCTGGCAGGTAGGGGGACTAAGGAGGTAGGGAAAATATTTATCAAACTCAGCTATGGAAAAAACATCAGTGGTATTTGCATAGCTGAGATTCAGTTAGGAGTAACTAGTTGAGTATGAATTCAGAAATGGGTTTCCAGTATTGAAATGCCTTGATTTCAGGTAAAATCCTTAAAAGTACATTATCTCAACCTTGATTGTAATGGAGTGTGGCAGTCCCATGTGAATACAGAGGTTGTACAAACTGAGGGCAGCACTTGGAAGATCTGATGCTACTGTAAAGCCAAACTCTCATCTGAAGCAGGTGGAACCTATCTAAGAAAATCTGAGTGGGAGTAATTAAACAAATAGAGACACGGTCTGTTTTAAGCTAATATTAGAATTGCATCTGGTGTTCATTTTATAACCAAAAAAATGACATCTCTAGAAGATCTTATGCTTTGTTTTACCATGAATCCAGTCTGATTTTTTTTGACCTGAGTCAAGGTAAACCTGAGAAATCAGTGTGTTTCACAACCAAGCAAAGAGTGACTCTGGCATGGAGGTGTTTGAAAACAGGAGAGAGGAAATTGGGTTCTGAAACTTGTTTAGGGATGCAAAGGGCTGGAGGATGTTTCCTACCAAATTACAAAGTGTGAGTGCAGAGAGTGGGTTGTGGGAAGATATTCCTCTGAACGGGTGCCAGCCATCTCCCTTGCTATGGGAAATAGAAAAGTAAAAGATTCTTCCCTGTTTCAGGTAAACTTTGGTGGATTGTAAGGAAATATTTCTTCCTTATTTTGTGAGAGGTATTTTTCTGCTTTGCCCTTCCAGGGAGCTCATTTTGTCCAGTTCACTCAAATGGAGTAAAAATACAAATCTATTGCTCTTCCCTTCACCTCTTTTTATAGTTTTCAAATGTCAGTTATTTCTTTGTTATAAGGGGAAAAGTGCTCAACTTTCTGTTTTCTTGATTGCTGAAACTATGGTTTTCAGCAGTCCATTAGGAGGTTATTAAGATGTTTTTTCTACTTTAGCTCTAATTTGCAGAAGTACTGAGCCTAGTCAGTCCCTGGTGACTTTCACAAGATTTTTAAAATACTCAGCATTTGTGAAGAATAAAATCTTAATGCCCTTATCCTTAAAAAATCCACTGCCAAATCTAAGGGAAAATTTTAAGAAATGAAAATGTGACACGTGAGAGATATTGTATAATTTTTTCCTGTTGTGAGGTAATTAAATAAATGTGAGTTCTTGGGACAGGAATGTGAGCAGGGTTATTGCTAGTCTTGGAGATCACTTCTGAGTCAGGCATTGTACTTAATGGATCAGGTTTTCTTCATGAGATTTAATTGCTGTGATCTGAAGTATTTATTATTCTGAGAAAATTGAGGCTCTCATTTATTTTGCTTTGCAAGCAAAAAAAAATGTGTTTTAACTTATCACAGACTTATCTCTGGGATCTGCACCATGTTTAGACTCAATGCCAAAAATGAACATGTTTTCATATAAGATTTCATATAAGATTTTTGCTTTTACTGATTGGGCCAGAAATGTAACAGCAACATCCCCTTCCTGAGAGTTTTGGGAGTAAATAAGAATTTAGAGATACATGTAGATATGTATAGAAATGCAATTATTATAAACTAAAGGAGGGGTGTATAGTAAAATATTTTAAGCCACTTCCCTTTTCTGGGGTGTGGAACAGTAGCTTCATCTGCAATTGGGCAAGGTGATGCGTTGCTTTGTTTTTGGCATCTCTTTTTGGTCACAGCACTGAAAGTTTGTTTCTCTTTCATAGTGGGATGAGATTTGAGACAAATATTAAAAAACCTTTCTTAGGAGTTCTTAAACCTCTTTTTAACTTTGGAGTATTCTTCTTATGCTGATGATTTAATCCTTACAAAGCTGCAATAGTTGTGGCATTACTATCCCCATGGAATTACTGAAGGGCAGAATGTGAAGTTATTTTATGCAGAAGCAGTAGCACTGACATTAGGGGCTTTCAGCCCTGTCCTAACACAGCAGCATTATCTGAGCCCTTCTGGCAGTGAGGGGAAGCTTTGCTGCAGCTGTTCAGCCCTGGTCCTACCCTGCAATTTTTAGCAGAGAGTGAAGTATGAGCAAGGAGAAAGTTTACACCTTTTCCCTGTGTTACCATTCTGCACCAGTAGTATATGGAGGGATCCAACTTCTACTTGTGTACGAAAGGTCTGTGTGTGCATTTATTGCCAATGCACTCTTTGGAAATTTGCAGGCTGTGTACTAATTGGAAGGGAGGTGCTTAGCTGCTTTTGGGACTACAAGTGCACTGGAAATTGGTCTGTGGATTGGTCTGGTTTTCCAGTATACTGGAAATTTATCTGTGGGATTAAAAAATACCCATGAACTGTTAATTGCATCACTACTAAAAAGCCCTCCTCAAATCCTACCTCAGGTGACAATAGTTCCAGATCTTTTGCTTCCAGGTAGCAGTAGGTCTTCTGAAGCTGCAGTAAGTCCAGTGTAAAACCTGGATGGATTTTGCAAAGGCAGAAGAGGAGAAAATCTAGGAAGAGATTTCCCAAGGGCATTGAAATCACGTCTCAAAATCAGCTTTTTCTGAAGAGAATTATCTGAAGTATCACCATACTCACTAGTGTACAATTTTCATGGCTACAAATACAGAGGTGAAACAAACCCAAACCCTGTTTCCTAAGCATCAAAAACTGTAGGGAAGTTTGAGTTGTTTCTTACTGTTGCTGAGTGAAGAAAATCTCACAATGGAAAATGAGGTGGTGATTGCAGCGTTGTACATTGTTTTGCTTGCTTTTAGTTTAAGAACACTGTAAGTGAAGGGGTGATGAGGAGCCCTTGTGCTGTGGCAGTACAGCTCAGCGGGAGCTGTTACGCTATAGATAGTTGTTTATAAATCATTTTAGTGACCGGTCCACTGTCCCAATTCTGTTTCTTTTTGGTTGGCCCACACTTCAAGCTTACTTTATTCAAGCAGTGAGAATTCTATCTATAGGTTCTAGGATTTCCCGAGTGGCTAGACACTAAGGCTAGCCTCCCAGACAACACTCCCCAGTCCTACCTCACTTCCACAGCATTCTGTTGTGACCCAGCAGTATGTTCACAGGCAAGAAAGACCAGAATATTTGTATAGGCAGCAATTCACATCCAGAATCCGATTACTGCCTGGCATATATTCTGTTATCAGAGAAATACTGATACATTGACATAGTAGATAGGTAGTCTAGCCTGGCTCAGTTCCCTCAGAGCAAAGGATATTAATACTTCTGTTTTGATATTAAGTATCTCTCTTCTGGAAAGGAAAATCCAAGTTTCATTTTTTTTCTGGTAAGTATAGTATCCGTGTAACAGGCAGCCATATATTTTTACAGGACAGGTTGGGGACAGAATCTGCTCTGAAGGTTTTATTATTCAAATGAGTATAAAAGGCATAGAAGGAGTCTATGGGCACTCACATTTAGCCTAATGATTAAATTTAGTCAGCATTTGGTCTGTTGGGAGTAGTCTGTCTTTAGTCAGGGGAGAGGGCTAAGTTCTTCCAGAGCACGGTTTGGAGCTGTGAGCTGAGGGAGCCTCCTCCAGTGGGCAATTCGGAGCCACCTGCACCTCCTGGCTGATTGTCAGGAGCATTGCTGTGAGATTGAGTCTTTGGATAGACTTCTCAAATCGACATCACCACAACAGTCTCCAGATAATAATAATCTCCACAGTAGCAAGTCTTTGGGCAAGTCATTTATTTACCTGCGTTTCAGGTAATGTGTAGCTAATAATAATCACCTGCTTGCCAGGAGGCTTTAGGATCTGAAGTCATGAATGTCTGTAATGGCTTTAATATCATCAGCACAAAAGTACTGTGCAGACATATTTAGTGCATGTGAAAGAGTAATGAATTCTTGTGTATTACCCACAACTTAAACTGCTGTAAGATGCAGTGTTTTCCAAAATACTAAAGGCCAGATTGTCCTGCTGGTGTGATCTGGTGGAATTGTGCAAGCAAATTTTTCCCTTTTCCATGTGGCAAATAATTTCTTGAAAGAAATCAACCTCCATGGGATATGTGTAATTTTAGATGTAGCTATTTACATACAGATACCATTAATTCCATAAAAAATGCCGCATTTACAAACACTAAAAAAAAAAAGCTTAAACTGAAATAACAAAAATGAACTGAAATGAGTGAAGATACAGACATATTTACAAGAATAAGTGTGCAATGTTCGATTCATAGATGATAAAATCTTACCATGATATTTGAAAATGTTATTACCAGTTTCCTCTTTCCTCTCCTTTGAATTGCCTGCATTTGTACATAATTCCCATAACAGCACATTGAAAGAGATAAGTGTGTTTTTTATACCACTGCCTATGTCAGAAACAGGGAGAAATGATGGACCTGCTCCTTAAACAAAACTGAAACAAATACTCTGTTTCCTACACCAACAATGACTGGATTGCCTTAAATGCGGGTAGTATGTACAGTTTTATAGGCTTGGGATTTATGCACTATACTTCAGATTCAATCATAATTTCCATAAAAATGACAGAATAATGAGATTATTAATAAATGATATTACTCTTGCACATGATTACATCTCACTCTTCTGGTTGGCTGCCATGTCTGCAGACTGGGTAACAGATTACCTGGTTTATAATATTCTCCATATATGATATTTTACTTCTTTCATTACTACACGTCAGAACTAGATAGCTGCCTTACGTACACAGAAAACTGATCCCGCTCTGAACTTTTTAACGTGTCTTTTCAACACTGCATTCAACTTAACATTTTGCTGCTGCTGAAGTAATATTTCACTTAAGCTGTTTGAGTCTGCAAAAGCTGCAGTTTGCTTACTTGGGTTTCTCTATAATACTTAAAGCGTGTTTTGATGGTGATTATATCCATTTTACTATGCTCCCTTTATATAATGCTGATCCTACTTTTGATAAAGTAGGCTCTGTGTTACAGAGCAAAATAAGTTTAAATAGATGTGGGGGTTTTCTTATGTATTCTCTGACCTAAGTTTGAAAAATAACATCAGAATAGCAAAAGGGAAATTGAGTTATACTTGTAAGAATACAGCTTTGTTGCTCTGAGAAGAAAAACTAAAGCTAAAATTTGCTTGCTTCCTAAAAAAGAATTAATTCTGTAAATAAAAGGTAAATGGTGATGCTGGCCCTGTGCCAGAGCTGTCTGATCTGTTTACCCTGTGAAATGGTCAGCTGAGTTTTACATCGGTGTAGTTTCCCCTTGGCCTGCACATTGGGAAATGTCATTTCAGCTGTGACTCTTCAGACGGCCTTCTGCTTCACGCTCAGTGAAATGTCTTGAGTTGTGACTTTGTTGTTTTCCTTGGCCAGTGAAAGGAGGTCAGTGAAACACTATTGACGTGAAACTTCACAGCTTTGGTGAGGCTCTTGTCTTGTGATTTGAGATAACACTGAAGTGAACTCTTCCTGACTTCTTTTTCAGTTTATGGCATAGACATATTCATGGTATAAATTAATGTTTATGTGATTATCAATTCTGTAGGTACAATCAGAATTTTACTGTTATAATTGTATCTCACTTCTTGCATTTCATTCCATATAGAGAGACATAGAGAGAGATGGACACATATATATGTGTACATATGGGTGCTAGTGCCACCCATGTAATAGGAACTGATCCTGCTTCTTGATGGAGCAAAAAGGCAATATTCCTTTTCAATTTGAATCAGGAGCCCATAGACAAGTATTATCAGGAAAAGAATCATAAAGTGCCTCCTGTATAAAAGAATGAAATGTGTTCTTGGATGAGGTTTGACAAGACGTGGTACCTTAGCGAGATAAAAGAGGCATTGAGGAAGTGCAGACAAAAAATATCTTGTATTAGAAGAGACTAAATTACATGTGAGAAGACAGAAAGAGATTGAAAAGAAGGCAGTTTTAAATAACAATTGAAGGTGAAAGATCTAAAAATAAAGAAAGAAATTGTATTTTTGACAAGGTCGAATTTAAATGTGTAAAAGTAGAGAGCAATCATTTTTTCACTGGATCTTGAAAAGACTAGAGAATCATCAGAGGTATATGAGAAAGGAATGTGATCTGGTCATGAAAATAGAACACTAATATGTTTTTAAAAGTGAACAAATCTTCTTAAATCAGAAAAAAAGAGAGAATGGGGATTTCCACTTCTATCTGTGTGTGTAATATGTAACATGTGGCAAATTGGCTTCCAGATTTGCTCAGCTCTGGTCTCAGCCTGTTTGTTTTGGAGCCCTCACGTACCTTCAGAATAATTGTTCTCTGCCCTTCTGTAAATAACCCCAAACAATAGCAGAGCTCTGGCAGCTGCTGCTTTGATCTGAACATACAAAGCCACATCAGTAAGGCAGCAGCTTTGAAATATAAAAGAGGAAATCATACTCAGAAACACAGCATGTGTGTGTGTGCATGTAATTTTTGGTATAGATTGGAGCCATTTTTCTTTACATCCTGACTCCTGGGAGAGATTCAGTCTTTAGAATTGCTCTGCTGCAATTGCTGAGCGCTCTTTTGTGCAGTGTGTGCATGTACACCGAGTGCATCTATCAATTGGCGTGTTGGCCTTAATGGTTCTGCATGGTTTTGTGTCTTTTCAAAATCTATCTATCTTGCGAGTCATTTGGTCTTTCAGTCTGTCTAATCTTTTTATGATTTTATTGATTTGTTCCTGCCAAGGCTACAGAAGAAAGAAGCCATTTTAACTGCTCTGCAAATAATTAGAAAAAGCCAACTCAGTTTACCCATCCTGTCTTTTCAAGGCAGGTCTAAGACTGTGTTTCTACTCCCACTGAAACTACTGCCAAAAAAAACTAGGTGAGGTTTTTTGTGATATCTTCATGGGACCTTGTCTATCTCAGGAACTCTCAGGAAGGGTGTTAGAAACAAATTGATGAACAAGAGCTTTTTACCATGCAGTGAGCCTCTTCAAATTTACTAAATCACCGGGAACCCTCTTCCATTCTTAATTCTTTTTGGGGAAGAAGCTGTGCTCATAGTTGCTTCAGTCTCCAGCACACAGAGATTGGCTTTGCTTCCCCTTGTCTGTTCATCTTGACTCAGGTGCTCCAAAATGTTTTACAGGGGTGCAGAACTGCTTGCATCTTCAATTTACAGTGCCATTATAGCCTGATTTTTTTTTTTTTTCTCACAGACACTAAATATTTGAAATGCTTTGAATTTTGGATTATTGCTTTCGCTGGAAAAGGCTGTGGGAGGGAGGTGTTAACTAGCAGGTTGATTCTGCAGAAATAATACAGGAATAATGAGTAGAAATTTTGATCAGGAGCAAATATTTTTTGACTTGATCAAAATAAACACCAGGTTTAATAATCTGTGCCTAGCACTGCTCATTGAAATTTGCTTGCTTTCTCCCAAGCACTCTGTATCTTCCATGTCTTCAGCAGCCCTTTCCTTTAGGAAAGGTGCAAATGAGGCTTGAAGCATCAAGCTCTACCACTCTTGGGGAACTTGAGACAAAACTTGGGGTGCTGATGCAGAGAAGTAAATGCACAGGAGGTGTATCAAGTTCCATGCAGAGACTAGTGGTGTGGAGTCCTGGTAAAGATAAGGGCAGATGTGATCCCACTGGCTAAGTTATCCAGGATCTTTACTGTCCTGCACTCTTGGTCAGATGCAGCATCATCTAACCTGAGACCAGCAGTGCAATGGCTGTTGATATCCAGTGCCCTTTTCCCTAAAATTCCCTAAAATCAATTTTAGATCTTGCTTTTAGTCATTCAAAGGAGACTTCCCTCTTTAGTAGTAACAAGCCAGGAATTCACTTGCTTCTTAATAGAAGAAACTGAAGAGTCTGGCTCCTAGCTTTTTGAGCCATGATTTAATTTTTCTGTTCTTGCTAATGTTATTCCTTCAGTGGGCATATGGCTGGCATGGCTCTGTGGAGGGCCAGCACTCAGAGCTGAACTCCAGCTGCCAGCTGAACCCTCTGCATTTAGAGCTACCAATGTCTCCATGCTCTACAGACCGTTCCACTTTTCAAGCAGTTTTACCCTGGACTAGTAACAGCATCAAGACTATGCTTGCCAGCTCTGGTCACTACTTTTTTTATGAAAGAACCACTCCAGAGAATTTTAACAGCATGCAGTGTGGGCTTTATGAGCAAAATTGTCTGCTTAATCCATATGTCCTTCTAAAGTAAAATCTCAAGTGTGAAACAGCAGACTGTCCTTGGTGCTTTTTCAGACGGGCTTAGATTTTCAAAACTGGTATTTAGCTTTTGACATATATGGATAAAAAAGTCCACTAGAAAAAATGCAGAAGTATCCTCTAACTCAGAAGTTATGCACCTCACTACAATCTCCCCGTAGACAAAGGGGAGAATTAATTCCTGCAAAATACTGCATGATTTCAATCCTAATCTCTGGTATTCGAATCATCAGAGATTAATCCTAGATTCATTTTGCTCCTAAAGGGGAGATCCAGTTGGGAAAATAAAATTTTGCTACTAATTGTTTTTGTCTTGATGTTTCTCACAAGTGCTTTATGACTAGGAGGTCTCACCATAGGTAGCGCTAAATGGGACAAACTGGCTATGTGCTGCAGAGCAAAAGCTCAAAAGCATCCCCTTCCCACTTGACAGATCTAACTGCTGCTTTCTTCACTCATTATAATAGTCCACCTGGTGATAATTCCTGGCACTCTGTTGCTTGCTAAATGCTAAACTGTGATGTCTGTTAGCATCTTCCCTTTTCTATGAATGCTGAAAAAATAATTCACAAGCTGAACTACTGCTACTAAAAAATATCTATTCTCAGCAGGAATCTTGCTCTTTGCTATGTACTGACACTGAATATTTAAATTACAACCTCTAATCTTTCATTTACAGCATCTAGAGGATGTTGAATAAATTAAAAATAAAATGCCACAATATTCTGCCTTGACAGGGATCTGACAGGGAATCAACACTTTCAGAAATAGGGGTTTAGTTTTCCAGCACCTGCAGCTTCCATCTTTGACAGGTGATGTACTGTGTTCAATACTCCTAAGGCCATATATGTCAAAATCTAAATACCAGTTTTGATAATCTAAGCCTGTCTGAGAAAGCACCGAGGACAGTCTGCTGTCTCACTCTTGAGATGTGATGGTGTCCCTACTTTAGAAGGGCATTATGGATTGAATAGACAATTTTGCTCAGAATGTCTGTAGTGCAGTGTTAGTCATGAACTATGAAGGCTCCCTAAGAGGGTTCTGTGAATAGTATTGCTAGAAAGAGGCCTTGCAGGTTTGGTGATTGCATTATTAATGGTATTGCCTTGATGGGAATGTGTGACTAATAGCAAGACTTCAATTCAGATGTTATGCTTTGGAGATAGTCTTAAATAGTAGGTTGAAGCCTTTTTTTTTACTTGCATTTTAAAATCATGGTGACAGCCGTCAGGGTAGTACAAGGTACTGGAGCAAGTGAGGTGCCCTAGGAGGTGAAGGACAGTGACCCACAGAAATGGTACAATCCACATCAGCCCAGACAGCTCATGAACAGAAATGTAACTTTTCCACTGAGCTACCCATCTTCAGCAAAACACATAGGCATGGAGTTGTCTACAATTCTCAATTTTCAAGAGTTCAGCTTTAGTGGTATCTCTTTAGGCTTTATTATCTGCTTTGCATCATACGTTTTGAGGCCAGAAAACACTATTATGATCTATCCTGACCTCCTGTATGACACAGGACTTAGTTGTTTCTGCTTGTAACTGCCCCTTGAGCTATGAAATATCTGTTTAGAAACATATCTGAATGCATCACTGACTTCAGCACATTTGTCTTAAAATATATATCTGTGCTAAGGATTTACAAGTCCCTTAAAATCTTAAGGGACATTTACCAATTAGACATGCTATATGGGCAGTAAAGCCACAAATTAAGCCCACCTTCCTTTTTTTCAGAAACAATAACTACTGAGCCCCTTTCCTAATGCTCAAAATTAGGCTCATTTCCATCTTGGCCAGCATTATGTTGATCCCTCTGGTAGTATTACTGAAATAACAATGTCCTGAATTGTACTGCTGGGGCTGACATCAGACACTGCCTTTATACAGACCATCTCGGTGCCATGTTTTACTAGGGTTTGCATCTGTGCCCAGCTTGCCTGTCATGTATGTCCTTGGCATATGGAGGCTTTGGTGGTAGCTTCAGTCCTCCCTGAGGTTCTGGATAAAACATGGGGTCTCCTACAGAAACAGGGGAGATGGTTTGCACACAGATGTTGGTGAGGTGCAAAGAAAATCACTTGAGCTCTGACTCCAATCAGTCTCCTCCGACAGAGGTGGAACCCACTCCTGGTATAGTTCTTGTGAGTGAATGGAGATGTGCCTTGACATTAAGGTGGAATAGATGGTACCATTTCTGTGGCCAGGCACTGCACAGAGTAGCCCTACTCGATACTGGTAGGGAATAGAAGCAGCCTAGGCATTCTCCTCACCCAATGGTGCAATCCTTACAGCTGGACAAGCAAGGAGATTGTTGCCCTGATGCAGCCCACCTGTGACTGCCCAGCCACAGGCCTTTCCCCTTGTGTCACTGCACCCTTGTTTTGTCCTCAGATGTTCAGGTGCTGGCTTTTCTTTCTTTAGAAGTGGCTGGCTAGATGGTTCCTTCTAGTAGCTTCTACCAATCTCTGCTTTGTGATATTCTGGCTTCCCCCCAGCCTTGAGCAGTGGTAAAACTTCACCCTGTCTAGATGTCCCATTGCCAGTGCTTTCACAGACTGGGGCTTTCTCATCCTGGTCTGTTGGCTCATTGCAACTTCTGCTCTTACAAGCCCAAGCAAATACTGCATATAAAAGGTCTCCTCTCCTGTTAAGCAACAGGTGCAGCCACTGAAGCCCTAAGAGTTTGTCTGGAGCTGGGACATATGAGGCACCTGAGGGAGGTGCTGGGGGCTTCCAGCTGAGGAGACTTGTGCTGATGGTGCTGTTGCTGGGTCCTGTGTTTGGCTCTGCTGAGGCGCGAGAGGCAGCTGCCTTCCTCTGGGTGGCCTGGGCTGCACCCCAGAGGCAGGAGCTGCACCCCAGAAGCAGGAGCTGCGGGTGGACATGCTGTGGGCAGTTGCAGGTCAGTGTGGGCTGGAGGAGAGGTGCTGGAACCATGGGCTTGGCTCTGCTGTGTGGGGAGTGTGGTACTTGGGTGAGGTGTTCCCCGTTCCTTTTCCTTCTTCCTTTTTCCCGCCTGGAGAACATAAAGTGTAGGTCTAAGTCAGGCTGAGAGGAGGTTCCTGTTGATGTTTTTTGGTTTAGCTAGGATATGGGTTGACTTAGCCAAAATTTTCCCTTATTTACCTTCTACAATGGAGATCTTTTGTGCTTCCAGGAAAGCTGGGCCAGGCTTAGGGGAAGTGCCTGGGAGGGAGGGGGTTTCCAAGAGGAGCAGTAGAACTGGGAGTGGGAATGGGGCTTAAAAGTCTTCCTGTATTTAGAGCTGTAGCCTGTGCTGATCTTCCTTGTGATGCAACTTTAAGAAATTTTTAATGACCTAGGATGTTAGATAGATGAAGTGTGGTGTTTGCTTATGTTGTCTGATGCTACTTACTTTCATTAAGCTCTGGTGCTGCGCTTTTGAGGCCTATTTGTAGTTGCTTGTCTTGGATGTAACTGCATCTACTCTCCCAGGGCTCTCAATTGAATTAATAAGGATTTCTCAGTCAGTTCAAGGCTCTTTGGGCCCCTTCTGCTTTCCCGTCTGAATGTCTCGTTGCTGTCTGTTCCCTCATTTATGCGCGCTTTTACTTAGCTTAGAGGTTTTTCTCTGCATAAGTGTGGGAGAGCTGCACAGCCACGCTTGTGTTCCTTATGTCTCTTGATGCAGACTGGCAGCCCTGGAGCTGCTGTGTCACAGCACACATGAAATGTTCTGATTGCAGCTGAGACAATGCTTTGTTCATTTTTCCTTGTATTACAGCTGAAATGGTCTGTTTCTGAGGGCCATTTTAGAAGAGGCAGCCCTACCTGAGAGCTGGGAGAACAAAGCCAAAGCTGCCTTTTCCTCCCTCCTTTCCATGTCTTAATTGTTTCACTGGGACAGGTAGTAGGCTGAGAGACTCTGTGGCATGTTATCAGGGGAAGTGATTTATTATTTTTCCTCCCCCGAATCGCAGTATTTCTGAAGAGATGCATTTTCCTTCCTCCCCTGCCGCCATGTTCTTATAAGTAGTATGTGTATATGGGGATTAACAGACTCTAAGGAAATTATTGTCGATATTGAGAAAGGTAGTTGAACATAAAGGGGATGAATACAGTAAGGTAAGGAGGGAGAGGGAATGAGAAGTTGACCAAGAACCAGGTAAAGCTGTATTAAACATAGTGAGAGGGGGAAACTAACAGAAACTGAAAACTTAAATCCAGTAGAAAGGAAGTTCCTAAAGGAAAAGACATACAGGGATCTTCCTTTTTTGCTTTCTTATATCCAAGTAAACAAAAGTGCTTCCAACAAATGCATAATTAGCTAGTGTGCCTCACTGTTACAAATATTGCAGCAAAGAAACATTAAAAAGAGATGCTTCTATGACTAGTAAGAATATTTACAGTTGAGATGTGAAACTGAAACTTGCTTTATGATTCTAGGGACAGTCTCTCACTGGTTAGTGCTCTGGAAGAAAACTTAATCTCCAGATGCCTTCTGTGTATGCTGCTTCTGTGACCTGTGAAATAGGGAATTTGTAAGCTGTGAACAATGTAAAATATTAATTGTAAAAGGTCAAAATTACTGGATCAGTTCAGATATCTAAAAGTCAGAGATTAAAAATGAAACACTAGAATTGAAGGGGGGAATCACTGATTTTTATCTTTTTTTCTGTGGGGGAGTGAACCTCCTCTTCAGTATATAAACGCAATTTGTGGCTGTGATCCTACATTCATAAATTGTAAAGCCAGCAGGAATCATTATGACACTCTAGCCTGAACTGCTGTATATCACAGCCCATCAGACTTCACAGAATTGCTTTCTGTTTACTTTAAAGCTTATCTTGGGGAAAATAAGACAACTTGGTTTCAGAAAATCTCCTTGAGTTTAAAAATCCATCTGAAACATGAACTCCAATATGAGTCTGCTGCCAAGGGGGACTGTACTTACCTTCACCTTTTCCTGATGGTAAGCTGCTGTTCTTGTTCAGTATTTTACCATTTACTGCAAACAATGACTTCTGTTCTGAGACCTCTTCCTTGAGAGTTTAACTGAGCTCCTGCCATCAGGGAGCAAAAGTTATTTATTTTCTGCATGTACTGTGACTAGAGCAGCCTAATGCAAAACATGGTAGTTGGTTTGGTGGTGGAAGCCAATACCTTAAAATAGCAAGCACCTTATGTAGCTCTCTTAAGTAATTAATGAGAATAACTTCTAGTTTCTGAGTTCTTACAGTGAGACTGTTAAATGTGCTACACTAGATTGCAAAGCATGGTCTTTTGGGGGGGGAAGAATGACAAAATAGGAATCAGTTCAAATTGGTGGCTTCAGTGCAGGCAATTGAAAAATTTAAGCTATAAGGCAAAAGTGTGGGTTTGTTTTAAAAAAACAACACCCCAAAACTGAAAAAAAAAAACCCCTAAAAAAACCAAAAGGTCCAAGTTTGAAGAATTTATTAAATTATTGAATCAAAGGAAGATTTCACTGTGGAGTGAAGATCTTAAGTGATCACTTGTAGTGCAGACAAAGCAAAGGTTATCAGCAAGTTCATTACTCTGGAAAGGTGCTAGTTGATGCCCTCAAAATAGTTGAGTGTCAGTGATCAGAAAATATTCTGGATGTGTAGTGTGTGATATATATATATATTTAAAACCTTCAAGATCTAAATAATTGTTACACAAATATGTTTTAGAGATGAAACTATAGACTGATCTGGAAGACATCAGTTCTGCCTTCTAGTAAAATACGGACAATTAGAATCATAGAATCGTCTAGGTTGGAAGGGACCTTAAATATCACCTAGTCCAACCATCAATGTAACTCTGACAAAAAAAAAAAGAAATAAAAATCACTAAACCATGTTCCTGAGGACCATGTCAACCCGTCTTTTGAACTCCTCCAGGGATGGTGCCTCAACCACTTCCCTGGGCAGTCCATTCCAGTGCTTGATAACCTTTTCAGTGAAGAAATGTTTCCTAATATCCAGTCCTGGTGCAACTTGAGGCCATTGCCCCAAGTCCTATCTCCTGTGACTTGGGAGAAGAAACCAACCCCTGTCTCTCTGCACCCCCCTTCAGGTAGTTATAGAGTGTGATAAGGTCTCCCCTCAGCCTCTTTTTCTCCAGATTGGACAACTTAAGCTCCCTCAGCCTCTCCTCATAAGACTTACTCTCCAGACCCCTCACCAGCTTCGTTGCCCTTCTCTGGACCTGCTCCAGCACCTCAATGTCTTTTTAGTAGTAAGGGGCCCAAAACTAGGCCATAGTACTCGAGGTAAGGCTTCACCAGTGCTGAGTGCAGGGAGATGATCACCTCTCAGGTCCTGCTCACCTGCTCACCATGCTCACCAACCTGATACAGACCAGGATGCGGTTGGCCTTCTTGGACACCTGGGCACACTGCTGGCTCACGTTCAGCCGACAGTCAACCAGCATCCCCAGGTCCTTTTCCACCAGGCAGCTCTCTGGCCATTCTTCCCCCAGCCTGTAGCGCTGCTTGGGGTCGTTGTGACCCCAGTGCAGGACCCGGCACTTGGCCTTATTGAAACTCCTCCTGTTGGACTCAGCCCATCGATCCAGCCTGTCTGGATCCCTCTACAAAGCCTCTCTACCCTCCAGCAGGTTGACACTGCCACCCAGCTTGGTGTCATCTGTGAACTTACTGAGGGTGCACTCATTGAAAATACTGAAAATAACCAAACTCCAGTTTAATGGCTGTTGCAGTGCTGCCCTTGAGGACGGGGAAATATGGCAGGGTGGGTGATGTGTGTTACATGCACCACTTTATTTGATCAAGAGCATGGAAGATGTAACGGGTGTAGTGTTATGAGCAGATAAAGGACACAGCTGTTAAAATGTATAGGTGAACCAAACAGGTGATGGAGAGACATACAGTGATGTGGATAAATCAAACGGCCTATTTATTTTTCACTCACAGGTGAAGTGGGCTCACTTCACCTTCACTTGGAGGCCATTAAAAAAGTAGGGATTTCAGTTTTTTTCCTTTGCATCAAGAGTAATGTTTCTTAGAAAATTGGAAAGGGTTCAGAAGAAGTCTAGAAAAAAATATGTGAGGCCTTACTACGTACGGATATGCACTTCAGGAGTGGTGTAATATAGCTTGCATAGTGAGACTAAGGAAGCTCATTCTACAGAGTTTAAAGAATCATAGAATCATATGGGGTTGGAAGGGACCTCTGGAGATCATCTAGTCCAACCCCCCTGCCGGAGCGGGTCTACCTAGAACATGTTACACAGGAACTTGTCCAGGCAGGTTTTGAACGTCTCCAGAGAAGGAGACTCCACCACCTCTCTGGGCAGCCTGTTCCAGTGCTCCACCACTTTCGCAGTAAAGAAGTTCCTCCTCATGTTTAGGTGGAACTTCTTATACTCAAGTTTGTGCCCATTTCCTCTTGTCCTGTCACTGGGCACCACTGAGACAAGACCAGTCCTCCTGACACCTTCCCTTTAACTATTTGTAAACATTGATTAGATCCCCTCTAATGTCTTCTCAAGACTAAAAAGACCCAAGTCTCTCAGACACTTCTTGTAAGAGAGATTCTCCAGGACTCTTTATGAGTCTTTAAATCATCTTTATGGCCTTTTGCTGTACCCTCTCCAGCAGTTCCCTGTCCTTGAACTGGGGAGTCCAGAAAGAAGTGAGAAAGAAGTGAAGGTTAAGAAGGGACTTGAAGACAGCCTAGAGATACTTATTTGGGGAAGAGAACTCTGATTGTAGACTGCTTCTTAATCTTTTGGGAGCAGAACATGTGTAATGAGGATGGATGACTGGAAGGGGAAGCTAGGCAAATTGAGACTTAAAATAAGGAACCCGTCTCTAACAGTGTGGGTAATTAATCACTGGAACAATTTTTCTATCTGCATAGTAGATTTCCCATCACCTGAAGTCTCTAAATCAGGACTGAATGTCTCTCTAAAAGATAAGCTTTAGTTCAAACTGAAGTTATGGTCTCAGTGTTGAAATTACTGGCTGAAGCGCTGTGGCCTGTGTTGTGCAGGAGGTCAGTGCGTATGATCGTAATGCTCATTCTGCCCTGAAAAATGTATTAATCTGTTTCTGGCTCATCTGGAGCTGACCTTGTTCAAATGTGGTGATTTTATGTGTAAATGGATGAGTGATATTTACCTGCCTGAAGATACAAGGCCTTGGTTAATAATAAAGGCTGTGAAGGCTGCAAATGATCTGTCAGGAAATAGATGGAAGTAGAGATCGCAGTCTCTTTGCTGGTATGGCTGTAGGTGTTCCCTGGAGCTATAGGAAATTGTGTGTGGGAACCTTTCTCCTGGTCTGCCCTTGCCATGCCATGCCACATACTTATCCTGGGAGCTTCTGCAACAAAGGCTGTTTGAAGGGGATGAACCCTTGGCATCACTTGGTGAGACACATAGTACTTTCTGTTTGCGCTGAACTGGGTACTTCTTAGCTCTAATTACAGTTTGGCAACGTTAATGATAGATGTGTGTACTATTGTGGCTTTTCTAACAAGAAGTTCACAGCCAGAGTTGAAAAGACAACTCAATCTAGTCCCTACGTACAGTCACTTGTAACTTTCTTACCACTTCAGTGAGGTACCTTTAATGGTAAGTGTTTGGAAAGCAGACGTGTTCTGTCAGGGTTTGGGTTTTGCTGACACAGGGAAAGGTTGTAATTCTTTCTTCTGATGGTATCAAACTATAATTTGTGATCTTTGAGCGACAGTGAATGAACAAGTAAATGCTGGGTTATGGGTGACGTGCCCTTCTGGTGTTTAAACACTGCTCATGTCTTGCAAAAAGCAAATGTTGTTGTCAGTAGGTGCTTTAAGTCAGGCTGTGTCAGCCCATAATGCTCAAGATCCCTCTCAGAGGGCAGAGAGAGGTTTAAAGACTCTGGCACAGAACTCACCAGCTCCATCCAGCTTCAGTCACTGCTGCTAATTCTCTCTCAAAACTCACCCACAGTACGTCAGGTATAGAAATTAATACTTGATTTTAGGTAGTACCTTTCTATATTCTGTAGTTCGAATAAGTAATCCCAGAAAAAAAATAGGTTTATTTTCAGCATGTTTATGAATGCAATCATCATGCTTCTCTGTACGTTACACACAGCACAAACCAGCCTTTCACCCAGCTGAGAAACAGTTCAATTTCCATACACAAATTAAAATGCGGTCTCTCCTGTGCCAAAAACCTGGATCAGCTGCACTGGAAATGCAATTTTCTATACTGAAGAAAATGCCCATATAATTGTGCTGACTGTGTGCTTCTCTTGTCCTGAGTTTCATTTTGGAGCTAGAACTCGGTGGCTTCTGTGGTCTGTCCTGTCCAGCACACGGCCCTTTCCAGAACTGACAATTCTCCTCTGAGCGTGGAAGGCTCCAGTGTCCAAAACCTACTGACCAATACTGCTGCTGCTGCTGCAGGGCTGACAAGCTTGGATCTTGGTTTTGTGCTTCCTCTCATGAGCTTGGCTGTGGGCAGGGAATGTAGGAGTCTCCATCCTGCTGTGCCAGGCTCCTTCTTGAAATGCATGAGCTCTTTGCAGAAGGGTGAGACCCTGACGAAGCTTTTATGTCTTGCCCCCTTATCAGACAATGGAGAAGGAATCCATCCTAGCCACGTACCTACCGTCAAACTGAGTGGAGAGACGCAAAAGTTAAAATAATTTTTCCTTGGGACATTTGGCTAAAGGTGATGTATATTGGATTTTATTTTTTAGAGCAGAACTTGCTGCAAGTAAAGATCAGAATGATGGATGTTTTAATGCTACTTGTTTGTTGCTTTGATTGTTAGGCCTAGCTTTATACCCTCTCTGAAATGTTGTCAAGGCTTTACTAGCTTTATTTTATTCTTAATTTTATTGACACAAACATGGAAACGAAGCTAATAGATGAGCTGAACAGAGCTGCAGAAGTAAACAGCTTTTCCAGGTCTGACAGAGAACAAGCATTTTCAACTGGAGCAAAATAAACTGAAACAACCCCAAACCAAATAAGGTGAAAAGCTGAAGAGTAGGGTGGATGAGCTCATATGAAGTATGAGCGTTTCTTCCCAAACTTATTGCATTGTTCACTGATACTTTAAAACAGCTTAGCTTTATTCGGAAAGTCTTTTCAGAGTCTTGATATTCTGCCATCCCTTCCCACCAACCTGTGAGCCTGTTTCCTAGATGCATGGAGACAATGCTTGTTTCTTTGGAAAATTTAAGTTTCTGGTAGCTGTTTGCTCTTTCTGAAGAGCAGAATCATATGTTAGGACTCTTGCATTGCAGACTCATAAGAGAGGAACACACACATTTCTGGTGGTTGGGGCAGGAGGTCAGAAAAAAAAAGCTGTTGAGTTCTGTGTAGCTCAAGCAGTATTTTATAATTTACATGCATCTTAAGACTTTCAATTTTCCTCTTCTGTAAAATGGAGATGGTTGCTTTTTTCATTAATATTTATTTGAACTTTTCTAAAAGAAGGATTTATAGAATTACAAAATATTGTTGATATGTTTTCAGTCTTGGTAAATAAGTGAGAGAGGAAATGAACTGAAACCAATCTTTGCTTTTAAGCATATTTATAATTTTGAAGCTGAGATGCATGCTACTGATGGGAGATTTCATGGCAGAGTGGAGGGGAGAGTTTTCTTCAAAGTGCTTTGATTTTCTTTTATGCAGTCCTCCCTGAAGTGTTTTGATAATACATGATTGATGTACTCTCTGATGAATACTGCTGTACATCTCTGTGGATTGATTACCTTTACAGCAATGTAACTTCTTATTGAGAAGGTAGATGGTGCAAAGGTTCATCCTGTCCCTGTAGAAACACTAGGGAGGCTTCCCTCCTGGACATAAGGTTTTTGGTTGCTTGTGTGAGATGTGTAACACCAGCATGGGATTCTTCACAGCATAGAAGAGTATCATGCATTGGTCTTGCTGAGAAAGAGTTCAAGGGCTTCTGTAGGTTTAAGGATTCAGTCAGGTTCTGTGTATCATGCAGGAAGGAGGGGGTACTGCTGCGTTGGCCAACATCTGGCTTCCAGCTGACCAATGGAATATAGGAACTTTAAAAGGTTCAGTTACTTTACTGAGGAAAGCTTTGTAACACCGAAGGAGAAAAAGCCTCGGGATTTGAGATTATTATCTTCATGATATTTTGGTTTACTTTGGAGGAAAAAGCATGAAATTAAATGTTGTGCTTCAATCAGTCCATTTGCAGTCTTGACCTTTGTGTGTGTATATATTCAGGCATAACAGTTATGTTACAGTGTTCCTCCACGCTGTATTCAGGTGGAAGAATAGGCTCTCTCTGTTTGCTATAGCTTTACTTACAGTCTTAATGTTTTTTCTGATGCCATTACTGTGTCATCTGTATCATGCAATTCTAGGAGAAATTTAAAATTATGAATATCTAAGTATGTGTAACCTAGAAAAATTTGAGTTAAAATTTCCTGCACTTGTGTGATGCTTTTATACGATAGAGCTTTGCAGACACTGTTGGTCGTGTTTTTATGATTTTGCCTGAAGTCCCCCGAGTCTCTGCTCAATGGCAGAAGACAGCAGTGTGCTTATGCAGGGCAGATCCCCTTCCTATAGCAGGCTTTTTCAAATTACACTACTTTTATATTAGGCAGCAGTCAGGTTTGGAAACTTGCTTTTCCACAGTAGTATATTGTAATTGCAGAGACTGTGGATAGTGCTGCTGCTCGTGCTCTTGCCCATTTCTCTTACGACAGTGTCACAGCATAAGATTGTAACCTTGGATGTATGGCAGAGCTTCTGTGGCAGAAGATGCTTCCTGCAAAATATCTGCCTCACTATCCAAAGTGTTTTTGGAGAGGCTAAAAAACCTAAAAGCTTTTTTTTTCCCTTTTGAGATATTTGAGGAAAAAAGAGTAATTAGTTCTACTGTATGATTCTTACATTTTTATGTGGATTTAGTTCATAGAATTCCTGCTAACAGAGCATGCAAATGTGAGCCATAGCTTCTCGGTTTTATTTCACTCTGCCTGTCACTGGCTGGGAGGAAGTCTGTACAAATTATTTGATTTAGAAATGGTAAAAATTGATTTCTGATTTTGAATGTCACAACTTGAAATCTTGCTTGCTAAGCATTGAGAGTCACTAAGGACCTGGACTGCAGTGAAGTGATTGCTTGGCAGGAACATCTCAAAAAAACCCCGTGAAACCAAGTAATGAAAAACTTGACAAAGCATGAGAAAATTTGTTATTCCTTCTTTTTCTTACTTTTCCTGGCAATGGATGTTTGGAGGAGCTGATATATCTTTGGCTAATATTCTTGAATAGAAGGTGTGCAATGCATATGCAAACTAACTGTAGATTAAAATAAATGGACCTTCTACGCTATCCACTTGATAACTAAGACTGTAATGTCACATGTGGTGTTTCCCGGGGCTCAGTATTGGGGACAGTTCTCTTTAATATCTTTATCAACTATCTGGATGAGAGAATTGAGTATACCCTTAGTAAGTTTGCAGATGAC
>BJBW01007397.1:2547-24649 GCA_004320125.1 Scolopax mira | reverse complement strand
GGTGTAAGATTCAACAAGACCAAGTGCTGTGTCCACCTGCCCTTAATCCCTCATATTATTCCACTGTATTACAGTCTTTAAGCATATGGTGGAATTATTTTTGTAGCCACATGCATGTGACATGGGACCAGAACCTGCAAAGATTTTTAGAGACATGTGGCCAGGTTCCCTTCTTTCTGAAGACCAGGTGGAGAAAAAAATGAGTGCCCCAGTCACAAAGCTTCAATATCACTTGGGTTTCCTCTGTTTGTGCTTAATAGAAAGGCTGTTTTACAAATGTACAGGGAAGTGTTATTTGATTAGCTGTTGAAATTCCATCTGATAAACCAAAGTTATCTCAGCCTATGTGCCATCCCAATAAATTGCTAGCACAGAGAACCAGGATGAAGGATTCATCACTAATAGGCAATAAGATGCATTGAACAGCTCAGGTTGATCTCCGTAGAGCAATAAAATACCCAATTGTTTCAGCCTTTAAAGAATACCAATGTGGCACCTTCCATCTGTCAGCAGTCATGTCTCTGGAAACAGCCACTGCATCTCTCACACTTGTCTAGAGTATTGGTAAAGGTGGTGCCAAATTGGAATGTTAGGAGGTTTGGCTTTTTTTAGGAGTTTCCTATTGCACTCTGGGCCATTAGGACTTCCCCACAGCAACTTACTTCTTCAGTTTTGGATCAAAATTCTCTCAAATGGAAAGTCATAAAGAAAACTTTTGAGCATTGTTTGTTTGAAAATGTATGTGTATGGAGAAGTGATAGTTTTGGAATCTTTCTCTTTTTTTTGCGTATGGGGGATGCTGTGTCCTCTCTACATATTTTCCATAATTAATGTAAAGTACTCAATTGATAATGATCCTTCAATTTGTCTCACTACCTAACCTGCTGGGTTTTGTAATCTAGAGTTATGTATTTATTATTTAAATGTGAGACGGGTGTTTTTCCTCTGCTGAAATTCTTCATCATTGTTTTTAACTGTATTTATAAGTGACTGTGATCAAACTGAACTGGATTTTTTTTTTCCCACATGGTGTTAGTTTACCCACAGACCTCTGTGAAACCAGAGACGTGTTTTGCTGCAAAGTCACTTTCCTCTTCCCAGCCTAGGACAGGAGTACAAGGTCCCTGTATGTGGGTGGATACATAGCATTCAAAGCTTTATGAGTAAAAACTGTCTTCACTTAGGAGTCTTGGAGTATTCCTAAACAGCCATCCCCTCAGAGAATATCTCCAGCATCTTGGTATTCATCGCTTCCCTTATGGTTTTGCCAATTCTAGTGTATACTCAAGGGGAGAATGTTTTCTGTGATTTGGATTTACTGATGTGTTTTTTCCTTGCTCTGGTCCCTCAAAGATCTGCAGGTGAAAGACCTGTTTTTTTGTTTTTTTTTTTTTTAAAAAAAAGACTATACATATCTTCCCCTAGTGGTTTCATTTCTTTTTGGTCTTCATCTTTAATCACATCAACATTCATTACCTGCTTTTGTCTCATCTATGCTCTAATCTGAACCCATTTAACCAAAAGGAATTTGTGAAGTTTTAATTGTTTCAATGCCTACCTGAGGCTTAAATTATGTATTTGAAGCTTTAAAACTTTGAAGTAGTTATTTTCTTTCCATCTACAGGTTAAAAGGATCCAGCAGGGATTGTCTTACTATTGCTTTAGCATTTCAAAAGCTCTGTTTACTTTTAACATGCTTGGGTTTACAGCACAATACTATGTAGTGGAGAAATGCATACAAGTAATTATGTCAATTACCATCAGCTCTATACAATTCTTCTGTGAAGCTACGTGATTTAAATGTCATTGTGTGTTTGGAAAAGGATGGGAAATTATTGTTAGCTGCTGTTTGCTGCTTACAGCTGTTTTTATGACTGGTTTTGCTCATAAACAGGTGTTTAGAACATTCCTTTGACTCAGTGATACAGTTTGTGCTGCTGTGAATTAATTTGTCTTGCATGTCTGGGTAGCTTGGATTTCTTTTGTTTTCACTTCTTTTAAGAAAAGAAAAATAAATAAAAAAACCCAGAAGGCTCCCAGCAGCTGAGATTGCTTTGGTAAGCCATGCTTGGAGAAAATACAAGTTTGCCATGAGACAGAATGTGTCCTTCAAGAGAAAGATGGTTTGCATGGATATCTGTGAGCTTGGCCTCCCAGTAAAATCTCATTTTACTCTGATTCCTATCTATTCCTGTTGAATGAGCTTTCTGACACTTTCTCTACTTTGGTTAGAAGTCCCATGCCTGGTGCTTTTTATTTCTGAAAGCTGATCTGTGGTAAGTGACAAAGGAATGGACGTGTGCCCTGAAAGTAGGTACGTGTTCAGTAATATTCCATGGTGAAAAATTAAATAACTTGATATAAAATGCATTTGAAAACATCGGAAGATGGTGCTCCTGAAAAAGGTAAAGTGAATTCTTCTCCTGCCCATGTTCTCATCACTAATATCTGAAAGCAAGGAGGATGTGTCCAGTGTAATGTGCCTGTGCACTAGACAGTACTTACAAGTGAATTGAAGCCTCAAAAGAGCTTGTTAGGTCCTGTAAAGCTTTTAAGCCATTTTCTGTGTGTATTTCATTCAAAAAGTACTGACCTCTGTTTTAGCCATTTCTTGCTAGTTAAGAAAAGCAGACGCTTTTAATGCAATTGGTCACTGACATTTCATACATGATCCGGAAGCCTTTATTTCTATTACAAAGAAACCACAACAAAACCCCCAAAACAACCCCACCAAAAAAGCAAAAATCCAACCCAAGCTTAAAATCTGAACAAACAAAACCTGTGAAAATGTAAACATAAAACAAACAATGCAAGTCATTGGTTTGTATGCATTGGGATGGTGCATTGCTGAGAATGCAGGGTGTTCTGGCTGCAGTTAAATCATTATGAGAAGAAGACGACTTTCATCACGAGTAGTCTTGTTACAATTAAGAATAACTTAATTGGGGCAAGAAAATGATAGTTATAGATCTGTTGGGCAACAAAGTAGCTGTGAAACCACCTGTTCTCCCTGACACAGGGTAGCTTCAAAATGTCTTTTCTAAACGGTGTTTTGGTTTGGGGTGGGTTTTTTTTGTTTGTGGTGGGTTGTTGGTTTTTTTTTTTTTGAGACATCAATTTTAAGATATTATCTTAACTGCACCTCAGAAGAAGAAATATACTGTAAGGAGCATGTGCTTTGTTGGAGAGTCGTTGATTATCCCTCACTTCTGATGAAGTGCATGAAAATATACGTGGCTTTGTCACCTTTTAATTTTTTTTTTATCCAATAAATTATGATAACTAAAAATAAATGTAAAAATCACAAAGTATTTGGGTTTGGAAGGAACATCAGATCATCTAGTCTAATCTCCCTGCCCAGGAAGTGTCAACTGGAGCTGGTTGGAGCAGCATGGGCCAAGGCCATGTTCAGTTGGGTTCGGAATGTCTCCAAAGATGGAGACTCCACAATCTTTCTGGGCAACTTGTTCCAATGCTTGAACACTATCACAGGAAAAAACAAAAGTTGTATTTTAAGTGGGCTTTTTGTTTTCTTTTTTCAGATGGAATTTCAGTTTGTGACCATTGCCTCTCCTGTCTTCACTGGGCACTGCTCAGTCTTCATTACTCTCTCCCATCAGATATTTATTCACATTAATAAGATTTCCCCTCACTCCCTTCCTTGAGCCCTCTCTTTTCCAAGGCGAACAGTCCCAGCTCTTCAGCTTCTCATCACAGAAAAGATGCTCCAGTCTCTTAACTGTCTTTGTGGCCTCTCCCTGGGCTTGTTCTTGCAAGTCTCTGTCTTCCCTGTACCTGTGCCATCAGCCAGGTCATTAATGCAAATTTTGAACAGAACTGGCCCCAGTATCAACCCTTGGGTACACAACAGTGACTTACCTTCAAAGTGACTTCCTGCTGCTGATCACAACTGACTGGACCTGGTCATACATCCAGTTTGAAGTCCACCTCTCTGTGTGCAGGTATCTAACCTGTACTTTGTCAGCTTGCTAATAAGGATGTCATGAGGGATGGTGTCACAATATGTCAAGGTAAATAACATCCACTGCTCTCCCTTTGCACACTAAGTGAGTTACTTCCCTGTAGAAGGCTGTAGGGTTTGTCAGGGATGATTTACTAATTCCATGCTGACTACTTTCAATTGCATTCTCATCCCAAATATGCTTGAAAGTATTGTGCAGAAGATTTTTCTCCATCACCTTCCCAGGGACTGAGGTGAGACTGACAGGTCTGTACTTCCCTGGATTCTCCTTACCCACCACGAGGACAGGAGTGACATCTGCTCCCTTCCTATTTTCAGGAACTTCTGCCAGTTACCATGACCTATCAAAGACAGTCGTGTCCTTGCAATGGCATCAGCCATCTCCCTTAGCACTTGTCTTTATCCCATCAGGTCCATGAACTTGTATATGTTCTGTTTCTTTAAGCATTCTCTAATCCTATTCCTCTTCATTGAGTTAAGTGTTCCTTGTTTGAAGCTTTCCCTCTGGTCACAGGGTCCTAGGATCCCTGAAGACTGGACTTTCTAGTCAAGGGTCAAGATGGAAGATACACAGGTGCTCTGTCTTCTTTCTTCAATGTCCTTTGTCACAAAGTTAGAAGTGGAAGAACTTGGTCTTTTAATGGCAAATGGATTTTACAGGAGGAATGCTGAATGTGGAAGTACAGTTCTTAGCATGTGGCCTATGTGCCTGAAGAATCCTTTCTATTTTGTCTTCTCCTGTCTCTCTTGGATAAAGAAAGAAGCATTGAGAATTCTGAGTATGAAGTAACTTAGCCTTTTGCTGTGCGTATCTTAAGTTTCATGTAGGGATGATTAGGACTTGTGGGTTTTGCATGTGAATGATGTTGTTAGTGCTTGCACTTCCCTTAACACTTCAGCCTTTTCTCCTCTGAAGTTTGGTTTGTGTAGAATTGGCTGACTTTTTTTTTTTTTGAAGTAACGTTTCATCTAATTGAGCAAAAAATAATTGAGACGAAGTAGTACTCTTATCTTAATTCTCTTGTTGCATATCTAGTCCACAAGCAAAGCTTCTCTCCTTGTGGCTTCATTGCTCTGCTTTACACAAACAGACCACCTTCTTCTCATATTTGTAAGAGATGTCCATGTCTTTTGGCTACTGAAAAGAATTTGCCAGTGCTTGTTGGTTAAGTTTATATCAAACAAATGCCTAAGGCAAAATTTACTCTAGATGTATAAATCATAGGGAACGGAGTAGAGGTCGAATATGCTTGCTGTCCTAATGGCTGTAATCACTGAGGGTCACTGCAACTTCACAAATTAATTCTATCCAGCTGTATTTTTGTTGTCTGTTCAGAGTTGGTGTACTGTGAGCATGGGACCAGAGCTATTTACTCTGGTCCCAATAAGTATTACTATTACTTACTGAAAAACAAGCTTAGTAGCAGCCTTTAGGCTGGACAGTGGGGACTGGACTGTCTCTTGCTTCAGTTGTATGTCTTTTGCAGTTTATTTGTGACACATTTATTTGTCTGACACAGTCTGACACGTTTCTGTGTTTAGTAGTATTGTATTTCATGGGAATATTGTCTTAGTTAATAGATTAAGGATGAACAGACAAAGGTTTAAAGGGAAGCTGAGGGAGAGCTTTGGAAAGAACCTGCTCCCCTGGTCTCAATACACTGCTTAATCCATATGATTGTTTTTTAAATTACAATTTGAATAGACATAACAGATCACTACTACCTCGTGGTCACATAGTGGAAGCTTCTGCCTTGCTGTTGATTTGTTACCAAGAGAATATTTGTTTATAAGGTGAGCTTTTCCCCTTTCCCACCCCATTCCTGGAGATTCACATCAGCCTTCTCTTCTACAAAGCTACTTTTATGTGGAATATGTTTTACTTCTCACTCAAGGTCTATGTGAAATACCAGCAGAGATGGAGGGGAGGTTTAAGTTGAAGGGGTATTTTCACCATGAAATGGAGCGTGGTGAAGAGACAGAGAAGTAAGTGCAGAACTACATTATGTGCCTTGTCAACGTAGCTCAATTATGGGAGATAGAGACATTGATTTTGACCTTTTCCAGTGGTTTTGTGCCTACTTGATTGGCTCTGGGAGATGTAGATGAGATGAGATGTAGATCTCTCTGGAGAAGTTGCCTTCTCCTACATGTCTGCTCTTGTCTGTGATTTTTCCTAGGCATGCTGTGTGCTTCTCTCTAGGAAGCATTTGGGTGTTTAGACAATGCCTGATTTCCTTCTGGATATGGGAGAGGAGATTTCAAGGTACACTCTTTTGTCGCCTCTTCTTTGGTTTAGGTTGCATTTGGGAAAAAAGAAAAGCTCCTGTTGTCAATTATTTATTTGATTTTAATTGTATTTTATCTTTTTAATTGTTGGTAACGAACCAAAGGCCCCTAGAGCTGTTTATTAATTTGAAATCAGAATAACAGGAAAACAATGCAGCTAAATTAATATTTGAACACGCCAGGCAGACTTAAGAGGGCAGAGTACTACATGGAGATTTCAGTCTATGGTACATTAATGAATAAATCATTACAGATAACTTCTTGTTAATATCTGCTTCTGCAGCAGGTGGTGTCACACAGTTCTCTGGATTTTAGTCTATGAGGACATGTTCTGTAAAATGAGGTGGTAAACTTGAATTGGTGCCTTGCCTTTCTTAGTCTGGATGTTGTTAGAGGTGTATCCTTGTTCCGATTCCCAGGGACTTGGGAGTTAGTCCTCTTGAAATGTGTAAAAGCCTTTGTTTCACTCAGCACTGCCTTTTTTCCTATCCACCATTAGGGAGGATCCCTGTCTACCAAGTTTACCAGTCCTGTTACCGCTTTAGTAGCTTTTGATGTTACATTCGTTCATTCATCTCTGAATTCAAGCTGAATTCTTTGGTGGATGGTTGTGAGCAAAGTGCTGTTCTTAGAGAATTGGGTGGAATGGATAATCTGTGTTTCAGGCAGGAGGATTTAATCCGTTTTAGCACTTGTTATGGAGGAGTGAACTCTCCTTTTAATATCGGCCTTCAAAGAAGAGATGAGGAAGTTAAGGCAAATGTGGAAGGACTGAAATGTAATGGATTTGTGCTTGTTTTCAGCCTGGTGCTAATAAAAACTGGAGTTTAATTTGCATTTTATCAGGTAAAAATGATTTACATTTAAAAAAACCAAACCAAAACACCAAAACAAACAAACAAAAAAACCACATCAACTCTAAAAACAAATCTAGGAATTTCCATAGAAAAACAGTGTATTCCACTGGGATAGCATAAGTGTGGATTTGATTGGATGGACTAATTTAGTCTGTGGTTTTACAAGTCTTTCTGCCCTTATTCTGAGTGTGTGTGTGTGATGATATTGAAATTGAGTGTGATTCCTTTCAAGCCAGTCATTCAGAGTGGGAACCTGCGTATTTTTACTCATTAAATTGTTTATAACTCTTTCTACTAGAGTTGTGATCTTGTCAGACTGGATAGTCTGTGAGCATGGCTGAGATGCTTCGAAATTTGCGTTTCTTGTAAGTTGTAGGGCGGCTGGTGATGCTGTAACTGACTGCTTTCCATTCAGCTGGGGAGCCATTCCATTTTAGTGTTGCATCCTACCAATGCTAAACACATTGTACCATCAAGTTTAATTACATCACCAGAATCTGGGGTGGTGGCCTGGATGAGAAGAAGTGTGTCTTACAGCCCTAGTCTTCCTGGGCCCTGGCTGATTTCGTGTGTTGGAAACTGTTGCTGGGGTGCTTCTTTCCCAGAATGAGGTATGGATGAGAGGACTCTGTTCCTGTCTCCCAGGGTTCCCTCTCTCAAAAGCAACAGGATACTGTCCAAGACCCCTTTGCATGAGCTGCTCTCCCAAAGCCTGATCCCCTCACTTGTGCAGCAGCGGTTTCCTCACTGGTGCTCTGGTGGGAGGAGTGCTGCCAGCTGCAGGAGCAGAGCAGCGGTGATGGCAACTGGCAAGACCAAGGCAGAGGGGAGATAAATATGTCATGGGGCTAGCAGCTGCTGAGAAGAATAGGTGGTTGTTTAGGATACTGCTGATATTTAGGTAGTGATACCATCTCCTACATGTAATGATTTTTTAAAAAATATGATTTGTTACAGTGTATACTTGGCACAACAGTACTGTTGTGATGCTGATACACTGTTTGACTGTTCTCTGATTCCACAGCTACCTGAGTGGCTTGAGAAAGCAAACCTGGCTCTGTTCACTGGAATTTATCAAGGATGGGAACATCAAGCAGTATCACTCATCTCCAAATTTTCAATTTGTCTTCCTTCAGTTACCCTTAGTAGTGGCAGTCTTTACTTGCTGTGTTATACTGTAGTGTCGAGTTATGCTTCACTTAGCAGTTGGGTGCAGTTCAGGTGTATGTGAAATGATTTGTTTATTTAACCAATGAAGTATAAGTGTTTTGGAATTCATTTAGGTGACTGGTGATATCTGTTCAGGATGAATAGGGGTTGGAAATAAAGCTTGTGGTTTAATTTTCAAGTAATTGAGTGACCTCATCTAAATAGATTCTTTTGTGGAAGAGGAGTAATGTGCTGCAGGATGAGCTCATCAGGAAGCCATCCCCCCCCCATGCTCTCTGCTGCTAGAGATCTTGATGTCTAGCAGGAGTTATCTGTCAAATGCAACCCCGAATGCAGGCTGAGGATTGAAAACTTAGTCTAGAAATCATCTGGTGATTTACGGAATGGATTTTTCTCCTCTTGTGTCTCTGGTATAAAGTGAGGCAGAAGAAGGGAGACTGAACTGCTGGAGAAGGGAAACCAAACACGAGGCTTAAAAAGCAGTAATGTTAAAATATTACTTCATTTTTCAATATCCTATTTCCTGAATGTGTTAATGCTGGGCAATTGCCAATGCTGGATAGTTGACTGTAGGGTTTTTTTATTGCCTCTCTTCAATTTTTATTTATTTTTTTCTCCATTTCACAGCACTCCAGGGTCTTTTATTAACGTTTTTTTGAGTTGAAACATAAAGGACTAGAAAGGCCGCTTTATTCTCTGCCCTTTATTCCCCTTGAGGATAAGGAAATGGAAAGGAAAAAAAATATCCATGGGAGGCTGTAGTAATCAAAATTCTTCTTTGGAAAAGCTTTACGGGTTTCAGCTTAAGCATGAGAGGAGAAAAGACAGGGACGAAATTTACTTCAAGTCTCCAGCTAGTTATTAGGTATAAATATGCACAGCAATTGAGGCTTTGATGTTAAAACTCACAGGGCTGGGGAGATGCAAGGCATTTAAAAGCATAATATTCCTTTTTTATTTTTTTTAGGGCTAGTTTCTTTGTTCTAGTTAGTTGCAGAAGAATAAATTTCTGATTGCTTAGAATTCTTACTTTTGTGTGTAGAGGATTCTCTGCAATTTTAGAGCTACCCGGCACCTGTCATTTCTGTGAACTTAACTTGCTTTTACAAACACTTAATTCTCAGTTTTTGAAAATCTGAGACGATGTTTCTAGCTAAAGCAAGACATCTCATATTATGGAACTGTGTGAAGATATGATGTGAAATAAGTTTTCAAACTTCAAGCCTGTAACTATTTTTCAGCAGAAAGTAAGGAAGTAACAAAGTATTTAAAATAATGGATGATACAAGAAATGTAGCTTTATAAAACCAATAAAAACCCTAACAAAATCCTGATAAAAATGGAAGGATAGAAAATGCAAAATTAATAAAAGAAAATACTTTTCAAACATTGGTTAAGCTGTTGTAATCATTCAGGTTGAGTATTTACTGAGATTTGAAAGCATCAATCTTTTGCAGAGATTAGATTCCATTTCAATGTATCATAGAGGTTTGAGGGGGATATTATATCTCATATTTCATAGTCAGCCTCTAACAACCAAGAGGCTGGAAAAAGACCTGATGCAGAAAACTGTGTTCTGCTCCTCCTTTTATAGCTGTGCCATTGCCTCTGGCAAGGGCTGTGGTCAAAATAGGGCACTGGATTAAGTGGATTACAGTTTGTTTGCTAACTGCAAATTTGCTACATACATGATACAGACTCTCACTGTGGTTAATGTTTGATTGTAGTCTGTTACTCCCTGTTCAGATAATGTCCAATGAGGCATTTCCTTCCATTTGATGCAACTGATCTTCCTACTTTTCATCTTTTAATATTCTGTAAGTAAAATTGAGCTACAATAGGAAAAATTCCTCTTCACAGTATGATCTTTTCTTGTTTTTTCTTTCAGAAACAAGTGATGATAAAAAGTTGGCAACAGTCATGCTCCTAGGAGAGTCTGAGAATATATCAATTAAATAGGGTGTGAGTGACAGACAATGACACAGCTACTCAGAGTAATGAATAGTGCTAAGAAGATGGATGGGGTGCTCTTTTCTTTTGAAGTAATAGAAGAACCCAAAACATGGAACTGAAACTGAACGGCAGCAGATTCAACAGTAATTGATAAAATAAAATACTTTTGTCATGTTTCATAACTAAGCTGTGAAACTCATTACTGCCAGATAGCATCAAGGCAAAGAGCTTAACTGCAGCTCTTTAATAGAAAATTCATCTGGATAAAAGTGCATCTAGGATTAGGTTATAATTTTCTTTTTATGGAATAGAATATACATAGGGGAGATATCAGACTTGCACTCATTTAATTTTTATGCCAGTCTTTCCATCTTAGGGGCTTGAAAGATGCTTCTCAAATACATAAATTCCCCTGTAATTGCTCAGAGTGTTATTGCTCACAGCACTTCTCTTTGTACCTGCATCAGGACACTGTTTTGGCTGCTTTTAGGCACAGGGTACTGTGAGCAGACTTAGTGGATCAGGTGAAGAGTCCACTATGTTAAGATTTTTGGGTTTTGTTCCTCTTTCTTCTCCTGTCAGCTTGAAGCCAGTTCTACCTGAAATATCATCCCTCATGTGATTATCAGATTTTGAAGGGGGTCCTCAATGTCTCTAGTGCCATTAGTTACACATTTTGTCATTTGGGGAATGTTTTGTGGTGAGAGCAGTGTGTGGGGAGTGAAGACCTCGCTGCCTTCTCACCCTGCGTGTCCTTTCTGCTGCTCTTTAAGTGGCTGGAAGACACTTTGCATGTGTAAATGGCAAGTGAGGCCACGCGAGCGTTTGGAAAGCTGTCCATTAACCACAAAATGCTGTTGTCTACAAACCTTTCTGGCAGCACCAACTTGTTAAGCAGAGTTGTCTTATTTTAGAAACTTCTTTACCCTCAGCACTTCTGTTTCTTTGCAGTCCAGAACAGCACCAAAGCTCTTTGTCACCTGTGCGTTTTTCTTCACCACCCCCTGATAAAGAACATATTCAGGGGAGATGAGTCCCTGGTTTCCACAAGACTTACTACACTGCATCCTGGTCTTTTAAGAGTAGATAAAAATTCTTTCTGGAGCCATTTACTATTGTTAATACAAAGAAAATGTCTTTGTGTGATTTAGATGAAGGACTGGAAACCTAGAACTTTTCCCAAGATTAGCAAAGCTATAAAACTCAGGCAAATCGTTTATGTATGAATTCTCAAAGGCTATAGACATTTGGTTGCTTTTGAAATCAATGGGAGTTTGTTAATTTGTTTGGAGATCTAAGCCACAGTGGTTTAATTTTTTTAGGACCTTTCCTAATTCCAGTTGAGTCTTGCAATGTATTGAGCGTATACTGCAACTATAGAATTGATCTCAAAAATGGATTCAAATTTTGATGTTTAGCCCTGAGCTTTCTAGATTTCAGTTTTCTCATCTAATAAAAGAGGAATTATAATTTGGATTTACAGCAGTGGAAAAGATTAACCCCAGAAATAAGCAGTTAAGGCATAAATTCCTTTGCATGGCGATCAGTCATCTGTGAGGATTATATGCATAAACTAGAATGAACAGAGAGAAAAGGAGGCTTACCTTTGTGCCTCCATTTCCTTTCTCCGTGTCCTATCAATCTGTTGTAATTTATCGTTAAGAACATATGGAACCATTTTATAAAAATGAAACGAGAAAGAAGCAAACAACCTAAATAGCTTGCCTGAATATAAATTTGGTTGATTTACATTGTTTCTCCAACTCCTGCTTTTTTATAATCCGATAATGCTTAGTGGCTTTGGTGGGTGATGAGCTCCATCTAGTGACACAGGACCCGCGTGTGCTGCTGCTGCTTCTGGGAGTGAGCCTCTGCTTGGCCGAGCTGAGTTTTTAAGAATCATCTAATGGGCACTTCACAGGAGGAAAACGTAGACAAAAGTGAAATGGTCTTGCAAAGGCATCAATCCTATCATTACACTTATTTTTCTTACAGATTGCTTGCACTTCAGGTAACATTTTTCTTAAGAGATAAAACTAATTCATCTATATCAAGTCATAATTCAGCTGCGTGTGTGTGTGTAAGCCATCTGTAGTAACGTGAGTACTAATGATTGCTCGAAAGTTCAGAAACAACTGGAGCCTTTCCTTCTAGTTTATTCTTGTATCGCTGCTGTAAGTGCAGAAATTCTACAACAGAAACAGAAATGGGTCTTTCATGGCAGCGAGTCAGGGGTTTTACTATTGCAAGGCTACAAGCACCACGGTGTGGAAATGTCAGAGAGGTCTGGCTCGGTCATGTGTATGCTGGTCTCGGGCAGCTCAACTGCGAGTCCTCAGCTGAAAGTTATTCATAATTAATAGAGCATATCTTTTAGGTTGTTAACTGAAACCTGTACTTGCAGAGCAGAAATGTGAGGTCTGTGCTGGCTGCTGCTCACACAAAGGGAAAGCTTATTATCTGAGTGCAATTTGGGCTGACTTCAGTATGCCACTTAGTGAGAATACAGAACTCCAGGTTGACTTGCAAAATGCTTCTGCATGCTGGTTGTGTTAGAAGCTAAGTTAAAGAGAACACAACTCCTTGTACAGGAGCTGGTGTGACACAGTGCTGAGCCTTCAGACTCTGCCTGGCAGCCAGAGGAAAGCTCTGGAGCCTCTGCTGCAGCACGATGCCTTTCTCCATTTCATACCCTTGAAGGCCATCTGGGGAAGCACATAGACTGCATAGAAAGTGCCTTCTGGATTAGTAGCAGAGCTGTGGAGCTGTGCTGCCAAGGGTCCCCTGCTGTAGCAGCTGCTGTGAAAATAGCAGGGGTAGCAAAGCTCAGTGGCTGCTGGGGAGCAAAGACCCTCCCAGCTCTTGCGGATCTTTCCTGCAGTTCCCAAGCTGGCTGGAGACTGGCTCGCTTCAGGTTAGCTTGGATATTGGTGGCCTATGGACACCGATACGGATAGGCATGGCAGGGCGTTTCTTCAGTAGCAGGGATTTAGTACGGGGTCCTGAGAAGCGAGGCAGGCACCTGTGTGTGGTTGCCCCATGCTGAACAGCCTTTTGTCGATGCCAGGTTATTGCCAGTACTTGTGACAAACCATGATATGATGATCACAGCACAAACTGCAGTCTAAACATAACCTTGAGAGTCAGAGGGGAAAAATAGCCATTTCCAAGGTTGTCTGCATGGAGCTGACATGAGATTGGACAGTAGGAGGGTACATTAGATTGTTTCAATCACAACTTTTTTTTTTAAATAGAAATTGTGCGTAGAAGAGAGGTTATATCCCATTCACCATCTGCTATGAGAGAAGAACCCATGTATCCCATTCAGGTTTATAGTTTCTATGTTGTCCTTTAATCCACTGTGGTCAGTGTTCTTTGGAGTAAAAAGCCAGAGGTCTGCTGTTGGAGAAAGTCAACACAAACTCCTCTCGCCAACTCTCTTTAGCAGGGGGCAAGTACAAACACCCATCCAAATCTGTACAGTTCTTTTTTGGCTGTTAAAAGGAAGAGGATGACTTCTCTAAACTGTCTCAACATCTTGTCACATCTGTTGCATAAACCAAATATTTTATCTGTTTTCCCTCACACATACTCATATCTGGCTGTGGGGTATATTTTATGTTATCACTTTTTTGATGAGCTTTAGGTCTCATCTTTCTTCATTTCATCATTTTTGTCTCTTTTTGCCTCTTTTTCTCCTCCTGAACTTGTCAGGTTCTTCTATTTATAGATACTAGCAGCCATCAGTAATATACTGTGCTACTTCTCTTTATTGATATGCTTCTGACTGAGCTAGTAGCTGGTGAAAAGGAATATTTCTATCTAATTGTACTGAAGTCATTGAGTATTAGCATCCTTCTTGAGCCTGATGGTTATGGGGCAATGTCCCAAAACTTTTCGGGAAGGTGGGGAGAGCCTCAGTTATGCAGCATATTTGCTTGAGACCAAAAAGGAGGAGTTAGAAGACCTCACTGGGATTGTGGAGGCGTGATGGGATGGCTTAGGTGATGGTGGAGAGATATAGCCATTTTAGGAAGGACAGGCTGGGAAGGCAAGGAGAGGGTATTGCTGTTGATATGAGGGAACAGCTGCTATGCATGGGGCTCTGCCTTGGGACCAGTCAGGACTTGATCAAGAGTTTGGTGAAGATTAGTGGTGAGACCAATGTGGATGGTGTTGTAGTGGGTGTTATCGATTTCCTGACAAGGAAGATACAGATGAGGTTGTCTTCAAACAACTGGAAGAAAACTTGTGTTCACAGTTCTTGGGGGACTTCAATCACTGTATCTTTTGGAAGGACAATACAGTTTAGCTCAAGAGTTATTTAGTGTGTTGATGACAACTTCCTGATTAAGGAAGATTGTCTGTTGGACCTGATACTTACAAATGAGGCAGAACTGGTTGTGGTTGTGAAAGCTGGAGGTGGATTTGGCCGCACTCAACATGAAATGATGCAGTTCAGAATCCTAAGTGGAGGCAGCAGAGCAAAAAGCAGGACTGCAACCTAGAACTTGAGGAGAGCAGACTTAAGCTGCTTCAGAGATTTACCTGGAACAATCCTGTGGGATACAGTCCTGGAGAAATAAGGGTTGTAAGACAGCTGGTGGATATTCAAAGATCACCTCCTCCAAGCTCAAGAAAGATCTATCCCAACAAATAGGAAGGCAGCAGGGGGATTGCACAGTTTAGCAAGGGCCTCTGAAGTGATCTCAGATATGGTCTGCAGAAGTAATGGAGGAAGAAAGACAAGCATGGGATGTGGATTCAGGAGTGAGTAAAGAAGTCTGAGCCAGGATTTTCTCAGCAGTGCCCCCTGATTAAAAGAAAAAAATAATAGAAAACTTCCATGAGAATGCCAGGTGAAAAACAAAAAAATAAAGGCTCACTATAGGTAAGCTCAAGAGGTCCCTTCTAACCTTAAAGTTTCTGTGAAAAGATATGCCACAAAACTGCAGACTAATGGATAAACTCCCCAGTTATAGTGCTCCTCCCCAGTGCCATCACTTCCTCTCCCGTGTTCCTCATCTGTAAAGCTAAGGGGCTATGGCTGAGAGGGGCCAAACTTGTGCTGAAACTGCTGCAGACTTTTTTACCATACTACTTCACTGGAACTATTATTTAGTCTCAATTCTAGTATTCCCTTTTTTGTTCTTTCATCCCCTTTTCCATTAGTATTTTCTCCTCAGAATTAAATTTGGTTTAAGAAGCTGTTTCTATCTTATCTAAATTTACTCTTGTGTAGTTTTAAGGCCATTAATTTTTTTGTTACATTGATATACTTAAACAGACTCTATTTAAAATTTGTTTAGTACAGAGTTCATTGCTAAGCCATTTTTGGAATTTTGAAAGGAAAAGCTGTGGAATATATCCTTTAGAAATTAAAGGTGTGCAAGCCTTCCAGGGCCATCTACTTCCTCCCCAAGGTACACCTTCTGACAAATGAAATGAAATTGGTCCTTGGGAAAGAGAAACATTTTTACTGATGTGGAGATTCTGCAGGATTACAGCTGCTTTTAAGAGCTGAGCTTGTCTGCCAATACACTATGGTGATGAAAACAAAAGCCCAGAGCAATAAGCCAATAATACATATAAATTCTTAAAATTGTACAAAATTTGCTGTACATTGTGTACTTGTGCTTTTTATGTGTATGGAAAAAATGTTTGATCAGTGGGAGAAGAAGGAAACAGGAGTTTAGGTATGAAACGTACAGCTACTGATTTCCATTCGTGAACTTTGCATCTTTTTTTTTTAGACCTTCTTTAACTCACTGTTCAGGTTTCCCTTGTACCTGAGAGAACAGACTGACTGGCATGTTACTCCTGCAGACCAATCTCAATTTAAAATTGATGTGGTTTGGGCTATTCTGTCTAATTTTTTTTTTTACTTTACAAGATGCATGTTTCAGTGTCTCGCTAACTTAATTTTGCTTTGTAGATGTAGAAATAGGTAAGTGCTTTGATGGTAAAAGCAGAGGCAACAAATCCTGTTGTGTGCTGGCATAATGGTAACTGGGATTGTTGATGGGAGTCAGCAGTTGTCTAGAATCTGAATAGTCTGAAGACTGTGTATGCGGGTTGTGGAAAACCAGATAAAAGGGCTGGACTGCAAGTACTGTCCTTGCCTCCTGCAGGTCTCATTTTTATACAAGGATGAATAGACAGCTTGTAACAATAAATATTTGCTTTGCAAGGCTGAAGAGAAAAAAAAGTAATTGCCTGTTTATATAGGTTTCATGACCATTCAAAAAGGATTTAAAAATATGAAACATAATGGGAACAGATTCAAAACAACTGTGGAATACAGTAATCGAGGCACTTCTAAAAGAAACATAATAATAAAAAGGGCTATTTATTATTTTTTAATGTTCACCACTTTTCACAAATGTATCCCTTTTTTTGTTCTGTCTGCGTGGGCTAATTGAAAGAAAATGCCTAGGTTGGGCTAAAGAAAGGAAAGTGAGGGTAATTTTTGGACAAAGGAACTCAAACCCTGAAATAGAGGGTTATGCAGGCATTTCAAATGCTGAGCTAGGTAATGAAAATCCTTTGCAGTAAATGCATTAAGTGATGTTGGCTTATAGGAAAGACATTTTGTAGTCTATATGAAAATGTGAACAGCTTGGAGGTTTTCTGGAAAAAAAAACAGGAAAAAAAATTGACATTGTGCTGGGATGTGTTTTTTGTACTGCATAGATCAGGTGAAGCATCTGTTTACTTCTCTTTCTGCTTGCCTATCAAAAATTCTATTTTAATTCATTAGTTGGGGTGCTTTTGGTTTAGTGGATTTGGGATTCTTTTACATTTTGGGGAGGTTTTGGTTTTTTTAATTTTTTTTTTTGTTATTATGTTATCTTGGATTGAACTATAGTGTAAAGGTTATGACTTGCTCGAAGCAATGAAACCTGTCACTGGTATTAAGGACCTCATCCAATGTGATACTTTAAAATTTGACAAGTATAATTTTCTTATCCATAAGCAGTGGTGGTGTTCCTGTTGTCGGTGATATTCTGATATTTGATTGAATTTCCCTATTATCACTAGACTGCTTAGGTAATTGCAAGGAATAACTGTGTTTGAGTTGTGTGGGGATTTAGAAAGCTGTCATGAATACTTAGACTAGAGCTTTTGTAAAATACTCCTGAAAAAAATAATTGAAGAGTGAGAGCAGAAGGTAACAGAATACTGATTTGGAGCTGCTGTCTGTCGTAATGAAATGCATCTTTGTAGCATTAGAGTGAAGGAAAAGAGTAGTGGCACAGATGGTGAATTAGGAAACAATTTCCACTTGTAACTACTGAAATCAGTTGATATTGACAGTAATAAAGCTTGAGTTTCTCAACAGTGCTTGGGTTTTTTCATGTGTGCCATATCATTATATTGGATTGTTTGGTGATATTCTGTTTTTCTGTATTCTTCTAAAGTGCACTGTATATGGCTGGTTGTTGAGAAGCAGATTGTGCAACCACTCAATGTAATTTCACGCCTGAAGTTGAGGGTGAAAAAACCAAGATGAGATCTCTCCTGGCTTTCCTCAGTACTTTCCATAACTGACAAGTGAATGCTACATAATGCTATTTAGTGAAAATACTGCGTCCAGGTTAAGTATGTGTAAATGTGTATGTAGTAATACATACTTATCCTGCCATGTGTGTGAGCCTTATAATATATACATACACACAGTGGGGGTGTATCGGGTTTGTTATTCTAGAAGATCTCTAGATGTTGTCAGTTGAAACAATAAAACAGTAAATATACCATATGTTCAAGTCTTGTAGCTATTTTATCCACAGAATCCAATGCACATTCCTGAGGCAGCAGCAGCTTCTTTAGAAAATGTTAAAAATCCTTCTGGAAGCTTAAGGAGATAATGTAAAATGATGTAAAGCTCTTGGAAGTTTCTGAAAACTGTTACTTACAAAATGGTCTTTAAAATAAATGTGTGTGAATGTCTTGGCAGGGAAGAATTCTGTTTGAGTAGCAGAAATGCTAGTGCAAAGGATCTGATCAATCTGGTGAGATAATACATTTTTGGAAACGACTGTGAATGTTTAAACAACTTCAAAACTTACTGTAAGAGCGTGTGATGACTAAGCTGCTGAAATATTATTTTATCAGTGTTTGCAGAAAGTATTAATCCATAAAAAGTCTCCATGTAGATGTAGGTATGCCACCCCCAGAACAACTGAAGAAGTGCAGTCTCTTGTCTTCTGAGTGTTCATGAACCTGCTGTGAAAGCATCCTACTCAAATCATGAGAAGCAGAGCTCCTTTTCAGAAGCTGGGGTCAGTGCTGCTACTACGTGCTTTTGGCAGTACCAAAATGTCTGGTGAACTTGCATTAAGAATACCAATGATAGGTTTGTGTGTGTGTGTGTACACATACACGCTTCACTTTACTGCACTTTTATGTAGAACGTGCTGTCTAAAGGGAGTGAGAAGTTTCCAACAGAGTTGAGTTCCTGGGTCTGGTGTTAGATTATGCAGGCGGAGGCAGATGAAGTGTTGCCTTTGGGCTGTTCAGTGGTTTGCACATCAGAAGCACTATCTGGAGGTTCATTCAGAATGTCAGGGAGGAAGGCAGCTGTAAGTGAGAAAAAGATGTAGTCTGCAGCATAACTGTTCTGTTGTGATGTGACCCATCTAGGAAGTTGCTTTATTTACCAAAAGATCTTTGAGTATAATCCTCATCTAATTATCTTTGGTTGTGTGATGAGGACATCTTGAAAGGGGGTAGATCTTTGTACTTTGGGCATATGTAGATTGCTGTTCCCAAGTGACTGTTCTTTTACCTGATGTACAGTTATGTGATGTTTATTGATACAGTGGTGGCAATATTATGCAAAATAGATTATATCCTCTTTGTGAAGAGCCGTGTGTACTTGCACACAGGTAAACATCAACATCACCTTTGGTCACAAAGTAGTTATTAGTGTCTGTTTTTTGTAACAGATAGGTATAATGCCTCCATCTTTTTTATATGTATCTTGAGTCTTTACATGCAAATAATGTTACTGTGTAGTACTAGAAAAGTAGTAGGACAGAATGGTTCCCTGCAGCACCCAAAAAGTGATCTGGGACAGTTACTTGTTCAGTCACTCATAAGCTTGGCTACAAATGCTTTTAAATATCCTGGTGTTGGATTGTTGCTAATGACCCCTGATGTCATTAGCACGATGACCCCTTGGGTCCCCTGTGTCTGTTGGAGTTCAGACCTGCCTTTCCCAGTGATTCCCTCTGCAAACACTTGCAAACCGTATTGCTTTTGTGTACGATGCCTGGCTTCTCCTGCTCACAGACCCTGCTGCAGGACATAAGTCAATGCCGAGACCTGGAATCCCAGCAAAGAACCTGGCATAGGGAAGGCAGGAAAAAGCACAGGGCACTGAAGTGGCTGGTCCAGCCCAAACCACACACATGGGTTGGAGTTGAGTTCCCATTTGTAGATGTGATGTTAGCTCAGTGGGGAGATGGTCAAATGTAGCTGAAATCTGTATTTATAAAGTAGAAATAAAGAAGTGGTAGGACCACCTCTTCCAAAGGTAGCTCAAAAACTCTATTATTTAGTGGTAAATGAAATTACTTCTCTTTTCACAGAAGAGTGAAGTGAGGCTTGAAAAGTCTGTTGGTTTGTTCCATCAGGAAGTGAGAAGATTTTCCTTATTAAAATATAGATTTTTAAACCAGCAACCATGTGTGGAAGCTAATTTTCATGAAGAAAGAGGTTACAAAATCTTTCAGGTTTTTAATTAATAGTGATCAAATCAAGATTTTCTTAAAAATCTGTTAGAAGTTCTGTGAGACTGTCAAAACTGTTAGGACAATCCATCTGCTTTACACCTTGAGTGAGGAAAATTGTTAGCTGTTAATGGAAAGAAGTTGCTTTTTGTTTTTCCTGTCATTATATATTTCACTGGTAGAGAGAAGTTAAGTAGAAAAGTGATTCTATGGTGTGGTTGGTTGGTTTTTTATAAGCAGAATCATAGAGTGGTGAACACTTGTGAAAATTGCCTACAGCTCCTCTTCCTCTAATTGCATAACTTTTCTACAAAAAGGTAGAGCCAATGGCAACAAATTCTGACTTTGTCTGAAAGTCATTCATACTAATTTACTGATCAAAATTGCTCGTTGCTATTTTTCGCTATATTTCAGTGACAAAATAAAGATGTTTAGAGGCTGTGGTTTTTTTCCTCAATATGTCTGTTTTCTAGCATTTCTAGTATTTTTCTTGAAGACTACATCTTGAAAGGATCATGTATCATGTATACTTCAATTAGACTAAGTATCTTAGATGTGGGTAATGAAGGATTTGTAACTTGTTGTGAATGCAAGTAGTGTGGAAGAGAGCCCCATCAGTCATCCTCTAAAGCAGAGGACTTATTTGCAGTGATTCTTGCCTTCAGAAATGTGGGTGGGCTTAGTCTGCAGGTAGCAGTAATACAGCCCCTGAACTTCATTTCAGAAAAATTGCATTAGAGAGACCGTTTTTAGGGAGGTACACAGATAGCTTTTATTGACAGGATACCTCTGTCTGCTTTCAGCCAGCTATATGTTGCCTATAGGGCTTGCTGGTCAGCCTTTGAAGGATAGTAAGGAAAGGGAGGACTTTACCACCTATTCAGCCTGCTGCTCACCAGAATATGTCTACCTCATCTCTTATTTCACAGAATGTTAAATCCTTCTGAACTAATTTCTGAATTCCTCAATTCAGACGCTTTTTTTTCTTTCTAGTTTTAGTACCGTGAGAAGAAAATTTTATGTTTAAGAAGTAGAACTACGTAAACAGCCTTAAAAGAGGACAGTAGTCGATCCCAGGTTTCTTGTGATTTTGGCTTTAAGTGTTGACCATCTTGCATCTATTGAGAATCTTCTGAAGGATAACTCGCTATTGGTGTGCTACTGTTTTATTAAATTTATTTTAATTATTTCATGCTGTTAACGAAGCAGGTATAGAATTATTAATGGTAATTATTATAACTATACTCAAACTTCAAAACTTATTTTTATTTGCCCAAAACATTGATTAAATTATCATGTTGTTCAAATTGCTTTCCAAGTACCTGAAATTTGTGAGTATAAATTGTTATTTATGGAAGAGCCCAAAACAAAAAGCCTATGTATAATGTTTTTTAAATTTTGCTGCTGCTTATGTTTTGCAATTGAAATAAACTCAATTAATAATCTTACCTGCTTTCAGTTGTATGCTAATATGCGAAGGTTAAATTCTTTGAGGTCCCTAAGCAGCATTATAATAATTTGACAATACTACATTGGATTATTACTATTGCAATTCTGTGACCAGGAGGAAGTTAATTCAAGAGACAATAATGCTGATTAACTTGGTCTGTTCCAGTAGTGAAGACTGTTAGACTCTTTGTGAATACTCTCACGAGTGTCTCAGCATCAGTGGTGAACTGGGGAGTTGCTCTGGCCTCTAAGATGCTTGCAAGTAACCTGAGGAGTGACTGAGAGAAAATTGGTCTCCTATCCATGGTGGATAGGACTGGCTACTCTCACTGGGACTCTTCTTGTCATTCCTGTAAAAGATGGGGTATTTTTTTTTGTTTCTAGAGGCTGTAGAAATCTCTAATGAAGCTGTACTTTCTCTAAATTTGAACAGTTGTAGACATTAGAATTTTTCTGCCTCTAGGAACTCCAACAGTTTAAAGGTCTGTTTAGTTTTTGTTTGTCTGTTTAGATTAAATGTTTACACACACTTGGGTAATGCTTTGCAGAGTTGTGTAGTCTGCTACATATTTTGCATTCCACTAGACTTCATGTTCAGGGAGATGTGGCTTAGTATGCAAATAGGAGCTGTCTTTTAGGTTGGACAAACTCTCATCCACTCCCTGCTT
>BJBW01007396.1:1987-13579 GCA_004320125.1 Scolopax mira | reverse complement strand
GTCTCACCACCCTCACAGCAAAGAATGTCTTTCTGGTATTTAATCTAAATCTCCCCTCTTCCAATTTAAAACCATTGCCCCTTGTCTTGTCACTACAGTTTCTCATAAACAGTCCCTTCCCAGCTCTCCTGTAGCTCCCTTCAGATATCAGAAGGCCATTATAAGGTCTCCCTGGAGCCTTCTCTTCTCCAGGCTGAACAACCCCAGCTCTCTCAGCCTGTCCTCATAGGAGAGGTGCTCCATCCCTCTGATCATCCTCCTGGCCCTCTGCTGGACCCGTTCCAACAGATCCATGTCCTTCCTGTGTTGAGGACTCCAAAGCTGGACACAGTGCTCCAGGTGGGGTTTCACGAGGCAGAGCAGAGGGGCAGAATCACTTCCTGAGACCTGCTGGCCACATTTCTCTTGATGCAGCCCAGGACACAGTTGACTCTCTGGCCTGCCAGCGCGCACTGCCAACTCATGTTGAGCTTCTCATCCATGAGCACTCCCAAGTCCTTCTCCTCAGGGCTGCTCTCCAGCCATTCTCCACTTAACCTGTGTTTGTGCCTGGGATTGCCATGTCCCAGGTGGCAAGGACATGCACTTGTCCTGCACTTGGCTTGGTTGAACTTCATGCGATTTGCACAAGTCCACCTCTCCAGCCTGTCCAGGTCCCTCTGGATGGCATCCCTTCCCTCCAGCGTGTCAACTGCACCACCAAGCTTGGTGTCATCAGCAAAGTTGCTGAGGGTGCGCTCTATCCCACTGTCCATGTCACCCACAAGGATGTTAATGGTTGTGACCAAGGAGATACATTTTTCTGGTGTGAGCTGGGATTGTCTTGGAAGTCTGGCCTCTCAGGAGGGCATATCCAGGTTGCTGCTCCTTCAGAGAAGATGTATTTTTGGCAGAAGGGAGAGCAGCAAAGCATGTCTCAGCATAATACACGAACAGCACCAATTAATGCCTTTAAAGCTTCAGTCTTTGGGTGAAATACATTTGGGAAAAGAGCAGTGTGTGCTGCTCGTAAGAGCAGGACTGAAATGGTCCTCCTGAGCTCTGCTGAACGTTCACAGTAACCATCTGGGGGTGGGAATCGTTGCCCCAGCTATAATGGGATCAATGGGAGGGTAAATCCCAAACCAAGCACCAGTCCCATCCCTCCCGCTGACAAACAGGACCAGCAGTATTTCCCTTCACATAGTGACAGTAACAACAACAGCTGAGGAACAGCCCCACACCCAGCTGGTCAAACTATTATTTTTTTATTTTTTTTTTTTCCCCAATTAGAAACACTCCCTCTTGCTGTTTTGAGGCCAGGTTTGTTAGTTTTAGTAGGAGGCTGTTAGCAAGGCAGGGGTGTTGCGACTTCAGGGATAACACACTTAGGCTGGAGGTGTTTGAAGCTTTGCTCAAAAAAGCCAGAAACCGTTTCAATCAGCTTTAGCCAAATATCACGGGCAACAGCCAAAGGTGACAACCAGCTGCTACATTGGCACCTCTGCCACCCGGGGAACTGCCACTTTCAAGGAGAGGTGATCACATCACGTTATGACAAGCTGCCAGCCTTTATTTTTACCCTAGGGGTAAAAGGGGTGATTATTTCTAAAAAGTGGTATGATGGGACATCTCAGACCGGGAAGGCAAGAAGTAAAACCGAGTGTTTTTAAGGGATGGTTTCCCAACAACAACAGGAAAGCCACCAAAGCCACCAAAGCCACCAAGATCCACCCAGGGCTAATGTGCTACAGCAAGCTTTGAGCGCTTCACCTTTACTCTTTGTGCCTTCACGGTGCCAGGAAGGTCCATCCCCTCTTCAGGTGAGCAATCACAAAGCCTGGGAGCTTCAGGAATTCACAAATAAACTTCAATTCTCCACCAGCAGCACATTTCATCTTTTTAAAAAGATGAAACGTGTTTCCTGACCGGTCTAAAAGGAAGCAGTCTGATGAATTGTTCAAATTCAGAATCATTAAGAATTCAGAATCATTAAAACATAAATACGTATTTTTCAGATGGTGTGTGATTGATTTTTGGAGAAGCCCTTCATTGGATATTTGTACCATCTTTAGAATTTAACTAAAATAATCTCATGGTTTTCATATCATTACATGGTAGATTATTACGAACTCGTCTGCATTCAAAGATTTCACTTCTCCAAATAGTATCTTGTAAAATGATAGATGGCTCCAAAATATGTAATCACGAGTTGTAAAATTCACCACAGATATTATACTAAGTTGATTTAAAAAATAAATAAATCAGTAAGCATCCGATGACACACAGCAATTTATTTCCAGGCGTGTTCTGGTTTGAGCAACACAGGATTAATTTCTGTTTCAGCAATTTTACTTTTTGGTAAAGTCTCTTCTAAAATGTTTGGGGAAAATGCATTTGTAGAAGACTCTAGTGTCTGAATTTGTGAAAATATTTACTTTATAGCCAGCTTCCTTGTGAAAATCAGTTTATTACAAACCAAATCAGAGTAGGACAGAGTAGGACCATCTCCCTGCTTCAGGGGAGATGGTTCTCCACAAAATTCTCTGATCTAAGTCCTTCCCATGGGCTGCAGTTCTTCACGAACAGCTCCAGCCCGGGTCCTTTCCATGGGGCGCAGTCCTTCAGGAACAGGCTGCTCCAGCATAGGTCCCCCATAAATCCTGCCAGAAAACCTGCTCCAGCGTGAGCTCTTCTCTCCATGGGTCCACAGGTCCTGCCAGAAGCCTGCTCCAGGATGGGCTTCTCGTAGGGTTACAACCTCCTTCAGACATCCACCTGCTCTGGTGTTGGATCCTCCACGAACTTCAGGTGGACATCTGCTCCACCGTTAACCTCCATGGGCTGCAGGTGGACATCTGCTCCATCGTTAACCTCCATGGGCTGCAGGTGGACATCTGCTCCACCGTTAACCTCCATGGGCTGCAGGTGGACAGCCTGCCTCACCATGGTCTTCACCACCTCCTCCTCCTCCTCTTTCACTGACCTGGGTGCCTGCAGAGCTGTTTCTCACACATATTCCCACTCCTCTCTCCAGTTACAGTTGCTGTAGGATTTTTCTTCCCCTTCTTAAATCTGTTGTCCCAGAGGTGCTCCCATCATCACCAGCCAGTGGTGGGTCTGTTTTGGATCCGGATGGTATTGTCTCTGTTGGACACAGGGCAAGCCTCTGGCAGCTTCTCACAGAAGCCACCCCTGTAGCCCCTCCTGCTGCCTAAACCTTACCACACAAACCCAATATTTGGATCTTTTGGGAGCAACTCAGAATTCAGTGATTCCTCACGCCAGTGTCTGGGGGGGGGCAGCCAGAGTCAGCCCCACACAGGGATGTGGCTGCCCCCCCAGAGCTGTCAGAGCACCCACAGACGTTTGAGCCGTGCTGTAGGGTCTTGGCTTGTCTGCAAATTGCACACACAAATAATACAACAGAATATGAAAATCATTTTATTACCGCAACAGAGGAAGGAAGTTCATTCATTAGGAACTACATGGGTTTTTTGTGAAAGGATATCAGACTTCTCTAAAGAAAACATAAAATGGTTTGTGTCCCAAACAATCCACACTTTCTGACTTCCTTTTCAACTATTATTTTTGTCACAAGAGAAAAATATTGACTATGCATACATTATTTTGATAAAAAAACTGTCCAAGACAACAAACAGGATAAAAAGAACTGGATTCCTCATATTTGTTATTAAATACCTGCACGTAGATACATCCAGGTGCCATACACACTGCTGCTCAATGTCAAGGTTAAAAGCACCACCAAGAATTCTTCTGCTTTACTGACATAACAAGAGTTGGAAACTTTGAAAGGCATTAAACACTCACCTCTTTTCCATCAAATAAATAGGTAACCTTAAACATCATTTGAACGGCAGAATTACACACGTTTAACTGGGCTGAAATCAAAAACATTGCCAGATTAATTACACATTTAAACATCTCGTTGAGGTACCAAACATTTCCAAAGACCTTTTGGAAGCCCGGCACTTGGCAGAGTAAGATGTGCTATTTCCTTTTAGCTTTATGGATGATGTAGAACTGATAACTATACAATTTTCACTTCGCTCCCCGCCAAAGTTTAAATTTTAAAAAGAGTACTCAAGGCATGATTACACAGGTTTAGGTTGAGGTATTACTTCACATTAAATATTGCTTGTGTCGGAATAAACTCAGCTTTTCTTTCATCCCTCATACCATAGTACCCTAGAAGCCACCTGCCCATCAACATCCAGGGGATTTATAGATTCAACCACCATTAGCAGTAACAGAAGCTACTCATTACTCATTTCCAAATCATTCCAAATAGCAAAACCAGACATTTGGGTTGCAAATGCAAATACAACACACGTGCCCACGCATTCACACAGACAGCCCGCGCTTTCTCCTCTTGGATGGTTGGTTAAGGGATGGGTTATACGTAATTAACAGCAGTCATTAAGAAGTGGTTCAAGACAACCTGTGATCCCTGCGACCTGATCTCATGGCTCCTATTTGTGTGAACTGCGTGGGAAAGCTGATGAAGGGTCTAAGATTTGAACACTTGCAGATGACTTAGTAAAAATAAGGTGGTAAGAACAAGATTTGGTCCCTAAACCTCTACCTTTCAGTAAATAGTAATGCCACCAGAGCAAATAGTTTGAAACATTTTCAATGCCTGCTAAACATTTTGGACCTCTTTCTTCCATATTTGTGTATCTCCTCCTTACTCTTGCAAAGGAAATTGTATTTAAGATTGTATTGTATTAAACTGTACTTCCATTTACTTTGGAAGAAATAAAACCAGTACTTCTTTAAAATAACATGGATAGAAGCTTATGTTCTGAAATGCCTTTACTTAATCAATCTCAAATATCTCCTGGCAAGTCTATCAACTCAGTTCAAGTATGTGGTAATTCAGGAAGTGAAAGAGCTTTTTTTTTTTTAAGATTAAGACAAAACTGTACATGTCAGTTTAGCTGTGGCTTGATTAAACTGTAACCCACGAGTGTAATGGTAACAGGTGAAAACACCACACTCGCTTTAGTCTTTTCAAGGCAATTTTTTTTTGTTTGCATTTACTAATATCAAGCATATCAGAAAATGGAAATGTAAAGGAGGAAATAAGCCAGTGAAATAGCAACAGAAATTGCTGTGCAAACTCTCATTCTTCCCAGTGAACAGCTGCTAGAAGGCTGGCACACATCCCACCTGCACCACTCACTACACCAGCATCCTCGGAGACCGGGCTATTAAGAGACAGTGGAAGCTCTAGAAATCAGAAATTTAAAAAAAAACCAAAAACAAACCAAAAACTTCACAAAAGAAACACAACCCGAGTTTTTTGTTTGTTTAATAAAAGCTTGCAAGGCACATGTTTCAACTGAATTGCAACATCTACAGCAAAACAGATCAAAATTTGCAGACCGTTCCCCCAGCCCTTTCAGGGCACTTACCCCATGACCTGGCTGAAAACCACCCAAGGGTTGTGTGTCCAAGTCCCACATAATTATGCACAAACACTGTCCTTCTGAGGGGTATCCTGAAACTTACTGTTTCTTTTATGCAGAAGGTGGAGATTAGAATAGACAATAGTATTTTTGATAATCCATAGCTGGATAAAAAAATTCAAGCTTATAATTTTCTTTGTAAGATACGATTCTTCCAGTCACTCATTTTTAAAATGATGCCTTTTTACTGGAACAACAGCAATGTCTCTCTCACATGAAGGGTTCCTTCTGTTACTTAAGGCTGCTGTGCCACTGGTGCTGCAATACAATTATCTCTAATATAAAAAGCAAGGTAAAAATGTTAAATGATTCTCCTAAAGCAGAATCAATTGAAGTATCAAGAATACATCATAAAAACTATGACAAAACTAATAACAACAACTATGTCACAGTTCAAATAAAGTCCAACATGTCCATTTAAACATGTATAAAGGCCAACGTGCTACAAGACAGTTTTCTTCGACGTATGGATGGCCTCGTTTGTGATTTTTTTTCTTCTTTACATGCTTGCTCTACATGTAAGTATCCAAACTATGTTCTATGTGATAATTCATACACACAGCATCGGGGTAAAACACAACAGGCAGTCAAGGCTAATTAAAGATTGCATCTTGGCATGGCAGTCTAAGGCACGAAGCCGTAAACTATGCGACTTCATCCACCCAAGTGCAGTTGTAACCCTGAAGTTTCCTACCCAGAATGCCTTATTGCTGTTATGAAATGGTATTCATGAATGATTAACTTCAGGAGGGTACGTGACTGACACACAGGCATACAATTCCTTGACAGTAATTCAAACAAACTTAAAATGTGTAAGGAATTCTAAACTTACTTCCAAATATTACAGTAGCACATACAGAGAAGGCTCCTGCAGGCCTGCCATAGCTCGGGTTAATTCCCTACCTTCTGTCATTGCACAGTAATTGAAAGGATATGTACTTTTAACTCATTAACTCAGTTGTAGTGATAAACGTCTCTCTCAATGACCACATGGATTTATCTGAACACTGGTTTCAAATAAAATGCATAATTTAACAGCTCGTCAAGACTCATAAGCCTAAAAATATAACTGAGAGGAAAAAACAGATTACAGACATGTTGACTTTTACAATAAAGCTTTTTTTCTTTTAAATCACTCCAATAGTGATAATAGGTTTAAAAAAAAAATCTTAGCACTACCTGTTAGTAGTACTAATCTTAGCACTACCTGTAACTTGACTATTAGTGTCAAGTAAGCAAATACACCTGCATAGAGCAGAGAGGAATCACACACACAGACCAACATCCTGCAGTTCCTAATAATTTCAGAGTTAAAATCTCTGAGGTTGTATTTTACCAACAAGTGCAGTAAGGATGGTTTTTTTGCAGCTTTCCTCTGCAGAGTGGTCTGCAGATTTTTCAGTTGGAGGTTGACCCTATTATGCCAGATCCTTCATTAAAGATATCTGGGCTCCAAAAAAAAAATTCCCACTTGCCTGGTAGACTGGTCTTTGGGCCAGGTGTTAGAAGAATCCATAACTACAGGTAACTCTCAACAGAGACATAACCCCTTCCAAAACTTAACAGAGGAATAACCTCTTCCAAAACTTACATCCTGGTGGGTTTTTTTGCCCAGCTACACCTACGTAAGCAAAATTACCATTACCTTCTACTGGATCTTCCATTCACAACACCAGGGTTAGGCCCAGAGCTGGAATTAAAGCATCATTCATTCTCTTTAAAGTACATCAGCCAGCAACAAATAGGATGAACAGATAATTTGTTAAGAAAAATAGTTGTAGAGGCAAAGGGGGTCACATAAGGAAGACAAATCTTAGAGAGAAGCAAGATTGCAGAGTACTTTCCCAAATTTTCAAAGATCTCTGTGTAGCTGCATAATTGATATAAAAATAGCTAAGAACAACTGTACCATTATTTATGAATGGTGGTGATTTTAGTGTTTTAAATTACAGTTATGGCACTATCACCCATCCCTCCCTATACACACACACACATATATACCAACAGGCACACAGAGGGGGTGGAACAGAAGTTCAGAAGTCTCAGTAGCACACCTGGTTGTCCTGCTACACTTGTCTAAAACAAGTGTGGCACACTGTTGTATACTGGCCCATTCCAATGGCTACTAAGACACACATATGCATACACACATCCACATTTAACCATGGAAAAATCCTGAAGACAAGTTCTTTCCAAACTGAAGATCTGACCTTTTAACTCCTACTGCCAGGTCTAAGTCCAAGCACTTCCACCAACGTGTCTCTAACAACGTAGTCATCAGTGTCTTCATTTATGGAAGTGTTGCTTAAATAAAATCTTCCTTATTTGGTTTATACAAACACTGTAACTAGACATAAGAAGTATGAGTGTGTGTTTGATAAACATAGAAATGTTTATAGTGGAAGACAGGAAGAATTAAAACAATAAAACCAAACAAAAACCCCAAACGCTTACTTGAAGACTCGGGATACTGATTGCTTTCTTGCTAAAAAACAAAAAGCTATATGACTTAAATGAGCTCTTTAAATAATTATTCTGCATTTACTGAGGTCTACCCACATCAGTTCTCTAACACTAAAGTTAGAAGTCTCATTTACATGAAGATTAAGATGATTTATAACGGGACAAAAAATGCAAAAATGTGGAAGACTGTCACACTTTGTAGAGACTGTAAAATTGACATATTCTCCCGTTTCCTGCAAGGATGGTATCTGTGTTTGTTGATCTGTAGTTCAAAGAATTCCAGTTTGGTAAAATAAAGTTATCAATACACTGCATGTGTGCACGTGTATCTGCAAAAATAACTTCCTTGATCAAAAGGAACTTTTCCAACTGAGTTTCATTCACAATCAATCCTCCGAAAGAAGCTTGCATGCTTTTTCATGACTGGAAGGATATCACAGTGTTGATTTTATATACAAAGTAGGATCTATTCCAGTATACTCGAGTAAAATAATTCACATATGGAGAATAGTTCATTTTGATTTCATGACAAAATCGTCCATATTTTGAGTAGGCATAACTGTCGCCTTCCTCACAAACCACCTGTCAGAAAAGAAGATCTAATTAAATACTGAAGATAAGTGCTTACAGAACGTAATTCTGTACATTCAATTTACTTCTGAATTCTGTAAATTTCATTTACAATAGATATTTAATTTCAATACCATACAATTATTCATGCATTCAAACATTCATTTTTTTAAATTGTTACTTACATGACCATTAGCAATATCCAACAGATCTTTAACTCTACATCCTCTTACAGGTCCCACTTCATTGCAAATTGAATCTTCAATAATCAGAAAATTGGCTTTATAAGATGTCAGTATCTTATAAATATCCTCTGCTGACCTCTTCGAATAGATCTGATAGATCTATAAATTAAGAAAACATGTTCAGGCAATGCAAAAATCAGCGATAAATTAAATATCTGAGAGTTGTGGTATTTGGAATGCTGCTGCTCACATGTAGTGGGAGGTGGCACCAAACAAATAATTTGCATTTTCAGGTGCCCTCAGGGGCACAGAAGAGCAAGGTAAATGAGCGTGTCACAAGGAATGTTACATGGTCATCTTCTTTGGAGCATTAACATTTAGAGTACTCCCATACATCTCAATCAAGCACTTCAGTCTTACCTGATGGAACAGTCTATAAATCACAGTTAATACACACACATTTATGGAATTGGACACTCACATTTTCATTTCTTTTTAGAAGATCATCATCATTATATAAAGGCAAGCTTGACACCATCCATCCTGTACAAAGCTTGATCACACCCATTAACTGTGGGCTGCCTGCAAACACAGCAGCCACTGGAGCCTGTCGCCTGTAAAAACAACACCAACACACACATCTGAGCACAGGATGCATTTCTCAATACAATGCTTTTAATTTTAAACGCTGTGAATCTTCTAAGGTGATACAGCATGAATTGGAGTGCACAAAGGTATCATTTCGGGTCTAATTACAACTGCTGTTAATGCTGCAGTGGAAGCAGTAAAAGCTCAGACGTGCAGCAAGATGGAGTTTGCAAGGAAGGTCTCCTCCAGAGGCAAGGTCTGATGGTTGTTCTCCTCCTCTCCTTGGAGCACCTTTCAGAGAGGTTCTGGAAGATTGTATCAAACTATTGTTTTTCTGCGTGGGTGCTGACTTGTGACAAAACAAGGGAGGGAGGGTGAGTAGACAAACAACACAATGTTGTCTTGTAAGGGAAAGATTTGTGATTATTTTCATTTGATCTCTAGGAAGATGTATTTAATCATCTACAAGTAAATAGTCTCATGATGCAGAATAATATTTACAAGTAATTATGTTTCTGGCTTTGGTTTCATCTTTCGACTATTTGTATTCCTGCATTTGTGAAAGAAAGCAGTCATTGTCACACTGTATTACAGACTTTGGGCAACTTTTCCTGCAGAGAAAATTCAAAATTAATTCATGTTATCAGAGGTAAACTTTAAAAAAAAAATACTATAGTAATGACATTCAATTAAAATTCCAATATGGACATCTAAGTATATCCTTAAGGAAAAAAAAATAAAGCCTTATTTCCATTAAAAATATGAACAGCTGCTACAAATAAGGGTAGTCAAATTGCTCTTAGCTGAGTGAATCTCAATGCAATTCACCATGATTAATTATGTACTTGAAGTGTAATATATGCAGACTAATGCAAAAGCCATTAAGTACTTGGCATTATGCCACTTGCTGCCTTGAAGAGCTACAGCAGTGACAAACAACATACACTACTATTAACAGAAAGAAGAAATTGGCTGGAACACCATAATTACCAGCCTTGTCTTTTCTGAAGAGGAACAGGTTGACATTGAAGACTACATAAATACAGAAAATAATCTTCTAAAAAAATATAGTTAAAGATAAGCTAGTTATCTCAAAACATGGGATCTAACTTTCAGAAAGCGCAGTTCCTAATGACACAGGACAGAGCCCAGTTCTGAAACTTCTGCTGAGAAGAAAAATCTATCTGTGAAAACAACCCGACTCAGAATTAGACACATATATGTATATATATGTTTGAACTATATCATACAGGATTTGCTATGCCCTGCCTAGCCAGCCCTGCCTTCCCAGCCTTCTGTCAAAGAGGAAACTTGAATTATATTGCTTGTTTCTTGACTGAAGTCTCTCAATCCTCACATTCAGGCATTTCATTTTACTGGCTCATGCACACAAAAACTTTAGTGTTTCTGTCCTCCATGGAATTACAATCAACATGGATCCTCTAATCTACTGAGAAGTTAGTGTGTGAAGCACTAAGAAGTCCACCTTTATTTAGGAATTAGGTCTAGCAACGAAAATAAATATGATTTGCTTGCTTGTTTCACAATCTCCTTCTTTTGTAATCAGTGATAAATTCTTGGTTATTTCCACTTCAAATACACATTTCTCTTCCCATCTCTGTCTACATCATGTAATGATTTAGCAAGGGAAAACTCAGAATCATACAGACAACTTCACAAAACGCTGAGATAAAAATACCCTGACATAAAGAAGTAAAATAGAAATGTAGGACTTCATACTTACTTTATCCATGTCATGAGTTCTACTGTATCAGGATCATAGAATTCTTGTAGTTCAGAAAGCTCTGTCATTATCCTAGGGAAATACTGATGGAAACATATTTTTGGTTACTTGCAGTTAAAAAAAATAAAATCTTTAGAGCATCTCATTATATTAAGGCCTTAAATAACACAACAGAAATGGGTTTCATCCGAGTTTTGCCTCCCAATTGATATTTTTCTTTGCATATTTTGCAAAACACACTGTTTACACTTACCTGATTGCAGGAGAACTTCTCCAAAGTAAGTACATTAAGCACAGTTCTAATCTCTCTTTATTTTATTAGAAAGCTTATCATTAAAAAATGGAATACACACACCACCACCCCACTCCCAAAATTACGTGGTTAATCTACCCTGGACTTTCCTCAGGCTTTTACTTCAATGACTGCAGTGAAGGACAGTACACTATACTGTATGAAGTAGGATATCTCAGTTTATGCTCTTAAAATCATTTTGGGAAAAGGAGGGATTCTGGGAAGTCAGACACCAATTCCATGAGACCAGTTCAGATTGCAAGCTTGCACGATAGCTCC
>BJBW01007395.1:0-17528 GCA_004320125.1 Scolopax mira | reverse complement strand
AATAAGGTCTCCCCTCAGCCTCCTCTTTTCCAGGCTGAGTCTCTTCATGTGTTCAATTTCCAGACAGACTGAACTTCACCACTTAAATGGGCCTGCAATGAACTGGCTTGATCACTCTTACTTGGAGCTTCATGCATTATGCTCATACACTACAGAAATGAATTGTACTAAAATTATAGGTCACAACGAATCTATGTGATTTTCTTGTCAGAGAGAGCAATAAGATTCTTCTTAGAAACTGTGATCAGAACAGAGAAGATCAGAATCTCAGACTACATAAGTTTTATCATTAAAGAATGCTTTAAAGAAGACAGCAACTTAATAGCCTCTGTAGCTCTGACAAGACAGGTTTGTACAAAAGGCAACAGAAAAACGTCAATACAAAGATCAGTTATGCACCTTGGATATTGAAATGATATATTTGCATTTCTCATTTCAACAGGTTGTTTTAATAAATGTTTATATAAAATATAAAATAGTATAGATTTGAACACTAATAGATTCTTTTGTATATATTAATTGACTGCAATAAAGGGGATTGGAATTAAATTTTCTAACTATATGTGGAAAGTTTAGCTACAAATTTATGATAATTAGATAGCTCTTTGTTGTAAGAACTTCTATTTATTAGGAAATTTAAGGAGTATGTATCCAGGTTTTCTCTAATTATAAAATTGCTTTACTAAATGGAAACTAATGAGCTTTCTTTATCTATAACACCTTTCTTTTGCCACGTACTATTCAAACTGAATAAACTCTTCAAGACTTCTGACAAAATGAAGAAATGTGTTGCAAAAAAAAAGATTAAGGCTTGTTCTTCTAGATTTTTTTGCTCCTCGAAATGCCCTTGCATGTCCCACTAGAAAAGTAGTTGGGGTGAGATGGTTTTGCATTTCTAACAGGAAGTAAAAGCAGAAGCAATAGAATAAATCACAGAACAGCTTGTTTCCAGAGAAGTTTCCCGTAGGGTTTTGTGACACAAACATTCAAACAGATCAGCTTTTCTGTTTGAGTTTTTGGTTTGTCGTTTGGGTTTTTTTTTTTTTCATCTTCTGCTACAGAAATGTCAAGCCCAGAGTTTATTTGGTTTTCAGCCGGGCAGTGGGAGCTCTCTTTCTTCAGCAGCACCACACCGACAGCAAGTGGGGCTCAACAGCCTCTCCTGGAGGCGAAAAAAAGGTCAAGGTGTAGCTCCCTGCCTTTCGCGGGCGGGGGGTGGTAGGGGGGCATCTTTTGAATGCGTGGGGATGTGGTATAGACAGTCAGTTCCCCGAGAGCCGCTAATTCCGCGTAGCGATTTGTAACCCGTTTCCACCTGTGCCGGTCGCGGTCGCCCTCCCTGCAGTTACCCGACTTTTCCAGAGGAGGGCGCTCAGAGATAGCTCGGCAGCCCCGGGGGCCGAGCGCTGCTCCTTGGCTACCGGTAGCGGTCGCGGTGACTTCCCTGCCGTTGACAGTCTGTAATTTGCTGTAAGGGAGATCAGACAGGCAGAGCAGTACCAGTACTAGTCAAGAGTTCGAATTCTAGACTTACAATAGTCTCCCTTAATTCCAAAGTATTTATATTGGAGCTGTGGCTGGTGTCAAGTTATCTACACAGACGGAACGGAGGGAGACGCGCTTGCACAGCTTCTACGCCCTCCAGCCTCTTGCATCCCGTTCACCAAAATGAGCCAAGTGCTGGAACTTCCAAATTCACATCCCAAACCACATTCACCTCAGACTATTCAACAGACGACCCTTAGAAATGTAACTTCATGGTGCCAAGCCCAAGACCTGTGTTTTACCTCCCACTTCCTCCAAAATCTCCCTAGTACAACTTTGGTTACCTTGCTGTAATGTAGTTACCATTACAGCATAACCAGGTGGGAATGTCTTTCAGAGGCTCTGCCAGGTAATTTTTGAACACACATCCCTGTATTCCTTTATTTTAATATAATTCTGTGAAGAACCAACAGAGCCTCCTTACTCTCAGCCCTTAGGCTCTTGCTTGATTCATCCAGGATACCAGAGTCTCCTCTGGGTTTTTTTTTGCACACAATCTGTAGATCCTCTTTCTCTGTTTCTGCAAGGAAAGCTTTCTATAGCCTGCTAAAAACAGCTTCCAAAGCAACTTCTGCAACTATAAACTAACTTAATGAAGATGATACAAAACACTCTGTCCAGGATACACAGCTGTTTGGCAGGAGTTATTCCTTGTTTCCTCTAGGAATATATGAAATGGTATGTGAAATAATACACATAAAAAAATAAATATGCAGACTTAATTTACAGTAAGGATTAAAAAATTCATAGTTGCACACCTGAACCTGACTACATCAACAAATTTGTTCACGTTGAGTACTAATATACACCACTGAAACACCAGTGCCACTGGCCTACCTGTTCTCACTGAATTTACCAAGGCAAAGCTTCCAAACTGCCAACAGCTTTACACACATGGAGAAAGAGTTGTTCAGATACACTTGCCAATTCATGCGACCACACTGCCTTTCCTCAGGCATATCCTCTGTTAACATCTGAGTGACACTTCCCACCAGACAAAGCCCATTCAAAGAAGAAGCATTTATCAGTATGCTATTTTGAGTATACTTTCAGCCTAAAAATGTGCTAGGTCAAGTTCAAGAAGGACCTCAAGCATGGAGAAGAGGAGGCTCTGGGGAGATCTAATAGCAGCCTTTCAGTACCTGAGGGGGACTACAGGAAAGCTGGGGAGAGTCTGTTCACAAAGGCCGGCAACAACAGAACAAGGGCTAATGGATTTAAACTAGAGAAGAGCAGATTTAGATTAGACATTAGGAATAAGTTCTTTGCTATGAGGGTGGTGGAGCACTGGAACAGGTTGTCCAGGGAGGTGGTTGAGGCCCCTTCCCTGGAGACATTCAAGGTAAGGCTCGAAGAGGCCCTGAGCAACCTGGTCTAGTTGGGGGTGTCCCTGTGACTGCAGGGCGGTCGGACTAGATGACCTTTGAAGGTCCCTTCCGGCCCAGATGATTCTATGATTTTATGACCACAAGTCACTGACTGCTAAGAAAACATCACTGTATGCATCTTTACTTCTTCACACTTTCTCTCTTGGCTACTGCTGGACATTAATATGCACTAATAGATTGACCAGTATCCTTATATGTGGTGGCCCTCACAAAGACAACAACAGAACTACCCTGGTTGGTGCTTGGATCCCACTTTTCATTTTATGAGACAACATTAGTTTCTGTAAAGTACGACGTTATACAGAAGGTAAGTGTTGGTTGAAGTATCTCTCTATTTATTAGGACTCTGGGCTGGGGCCCACATGTGTACATGCACATGTGTACACAGCAGACCATGAGTAAAAGCAGTCTATTATCTTTGTGCAAGTGCATAGCTAAATTTTGCCTTTTTTAGTTTTCATACATACTCATTGAAGGACGGACAGACTTTGGCTCTCAGGATCCTGGCTGACAAATTCCATGGGGAGGCAGACCTGAAGGAAAGACCGTTCAGTGCAGGAACGCTGAACACTCTTCATGGAGGAAATCTGAAAGGCACAGGAGCAGACCACTCCACATGCCCAAAGATGAGCTGGCAGGGAATAATATAGTCTGGTTGAACAGAGAGCTGTGACTGGAACTCAGAGGAAAAAATAGAGTTTATGACCTTTGGAAGAGGCTATTCAGGAGGACTACAAGGAGGTCTTGAGGTTATGCAGAGGGAAAATTAGAAGGGCCAAGACCAATTAGAACTTAATCTGGTTACTGCTGTAAAAGATAATAAAAATATTCTATAAATGCATTAGCAACAAAAGGAAGGCTAAGAAGAATTTCCATCCCTTATTGGATAAGGGGGGAAACATTGTGACAAAGGTTGAGGTATTTAATGCCTTATTTATCTCAGTCTTTAATAGTAAAACCAGTTGTTCTTGTGGTCCCTGAGACCCTAAACTGAAAGACATGGATGGGAAGCAGAATGAACCCCCATAATCCAAGGGGAAATGGTTTGCAACCTACTGCCACACTTAGACAGATACAACTCTATGGGGCTGTGTGGGATCCACCCAAGGGCACTGTGGGAGCTGCAGAAGTGCTCAGCAAGCCATTTTCTACCATTTATCAATAGTCCTGGCTCATTGGGGAGATATCATTTGACTGGAGGTTAGCAAATATGGCACCCATCTGTAAGAAGGACCAGAAGGAGGATCCAGGTAACTAGAGGCCTGTCAGTCCGACCTCAGTGCTAGGAAAGGTTACAGAGCAGATCATCTTGGGTGACATTATGCAGCACGTACAGGACAACCAGGTGATCAGGCTTTGTTAGCCTGGGTTTATGAAAGGCAGGTCCTGCTTGACTGAGCTGATCTTCTATAACAAAATGACCCACTTCGTGGATGAGGGAAAGGCTGTGGATGTTGTCTACCTGGGTTGCAGTAAAGCCTTTCACACTATTTTTTCCACAGCATTCCCCTGCAGAAACTGGCTGCTCATGGCTTGGATGGCTCAGCACTTTTTGCTCAGTGAAAAACTGGCTGTAGAGCTGGGCCCAAAGAGTGGTGGCAAATGGAGTTAAATCAAGTTGGTGGCTGGCCACAAGTGGAGTTCTCCAGGGCTCAGTATTGGGGCCAGTTCTGTTTAATATCTTTGTCAACAATTTGGACAAGATCAAGTGCTTTCTCAGTAAGTTTGCAGATACCACCTAGATGGGTGGGAGCGTTGATCTACCTGAGGGTAGGAAGTGGGATCTGGACAGGCTGGATTGAGGGTCCAAGGCCAATGGCATGAGGTTCCACCAGGCCAAGTTCCAGGTCTTGCCCTTGGGTCACAACAATCCCAGGCAGCGCTATAGACTGGGGAGGAGGGACTGGAAAGCTGCTCTGTAGAAATGGACCTGGGGGTGTTGGTCAACACCCAGCTGAATACAAGCCAGCAGTGTGCCCAGGTGGCCAAGAAGGCCAACAGCATCCTGGCTTGTGTCAGGAATTGTGCAGCCAGCAGGACTAGGGGAGTGATTGGCCCCCCCTGTACTCATCACTGGTGAGGCCTCACCTCGAGTACTCTGTTCTGTTTTGGGTCCTTCACTACAAGAGAGATACTCAGTTGCTGAAGCGTGTCCATAGACAATGCTGATGAAGGGTCTAGAGCAGAAGTGTTATGAGGAACAGCTGAGGGAACTGGGCTTGTTTAGCCTGGAGAAAAGGAGGCTGAAGGGAGACCTTATTGGTCTCTATAACTACCTGAAAGGAGGTTATAGCGAGGTGGGGGTTGGTCTCTGGTCTCTTCTCCCAGGTAACAGTCAATAGGACAACAGGAAGTGGCCTCAAGTTGCAGTAGGGGAGGTTTGGTTGGATATTAGCAAGAAACTCTTCATGAAAAGGGCTATCAAACTTTGGAACAGTCTGTCCAGGGAAGTGATGCAATCACCATCCCTGGACGTATTTAGAAGATAGGTAGACATGGCACTTAGGACCATGGTTTATAGGTGAACTTGGCAGTACTAGGTTAATAGTTGATTTGGGATCTTAAAAGTCTTTTCTGACCTACATGATTTTGTGATTTATATTGGCTGTAAGTACTTAGTAACAATAATAACGTCCTAATAAAATATTAATATTTCTATATTATATACAGTACACAGTACTGTATATTGGTTTAGTCATTAAAAAAACCACCAAAACTTGTCTAGCTCTTGTGTTTTCATCTTTCAAGCCTTTTTTTTTTTTACTTTATTTTTTTACAAGTAAATAAATGTCAAAATGAAATAGAAACATGATAATTACATAACTATTCAAAAGAAATCAAACTGCTCAAATTAGTAACATCCTGCCTACAGCACAGCATTGTCTGGTTATTTCTCAGATCTCAACAATACTGACCACAGGCTATTCCATTCTTAAAAAGTCAGAGTTTCAATCTGCATATATATCATATTCTTGATTTGAATCACCTGGGGAAGAGCAAGCTCAGTGGAGCCTTTTCCTTTTTACTACAAGAAAAAAATATCACTATCTGCAGCAGATGAAATCTGTAAATTAGTCACAGGTACCACAGTGGGCCAGGCCTGTAAGAATATTTACTGTGAGATAAGTACTCTTTAAAATCATAGCAACCGTCATAGTTGCTAAAAGGTATACACAGAGAAGGTTTTCTCAAAAACCTTCAGATATCTACCCACCCTCCTACACCACTCTCACAGGTCTGCAAAACAAGGGAGTAAGTAGAAAGGCAGTATAACTCAGCCTCCCCCAGCAAGCAGCTGAGAAAGAGCATTGCAGTGTATCTCTGGCCTTCAAACACTCCTGTCCAGGCTGGGAAGGACTGATAGGTGCATCAAGGATGACCTTTCCCACCCGCTGCTTTGGATAGGGCTGCAGGAAAGAGAAGTGAAGTGCTGATTTGTTGTGTGTTGCTTGCTGGTTTGAAGGAATCTCAAAAAGAAGTAGAGCTTAACGTGGACATGGAAGCTACAGCTACACCATGCATGGCAACTTGTCTGCTGCAGTCAGCTACAGGATTATGCATCTATTGGTGGTTACAGGGTTTCTAGTCCCAAGCACTACTGTCCACAGGCATGTCTGTGCAATGCAAAGAGGACAAGGAATGGTGCCCATGCTCTCAGCCAGAGCATAAGCACCCAGGCTGCCTTATCCCTCCCTCTAAATATCCTCAGTTTAGGATTACATCATCATTAGTAGAATGGAGACAGAAATTAAATGCCCCATTTAGTGACAAGCACCTGCTGGTGGGAAACTGAGTATTCCTTAATTCAGTGGTGTTAAGTGTTTACTAAATAGACAGAGGAGGCAGATGGAACTTGTAGACAGGACAGTAATGCTGTCCTGTCTTTAAAGGTCAGCTGCAAGTTGATAAGCTCAGCAAACCACTTGAAACTCTTGTCTGAAAATAAAACGGTAGAACAAAGAAAGATACTCCTGTAATTTCATCAGATTTCTAGTGGAATAGTCAAATTACTTAGATTTTATAACCAGATTACTTGACTTTTGAAACTCTCAGGAGATGCCATAACTTACAGCTGACGCTGTCTAGGTAAATGCATTATAGAGCTCTTGGTAAAAGCCTCAAGTAACTCCTGTATCCACACCAGACATATTAGCCTAACCTCAACTTGCACATATTTTGCAGCTCCTTTGCTGTTTAAGCCCCAGAGATGACAGGATGATGTTCAGCTAGTAAAGAAACTGAATTGTTTTCAAGTCTAGACTCCTTTAAAGTTAAAGCAAACTTCTGTTTCTGTAAGAAGTTGAAGGTTCCTGCACAACAGCCACAAAGACAACACAGGATTTTTTTGCAATCCTTGTCAAAGACTGGGGATTCCAAGCTCAGTCTGACCGAGTCCTCAGTGATGCTGTCTCTTCTCAGGAGACAGAACCACCATCTGTTAGAATCCCATTCTGGCTTTTATGTTTGGACCATCTCATGTAGACCTCATTTCAATCTATCACTGAAAAATTTGACCTCAGCCCTTACTGTGCCTTAGCTGAGCAGCCAGTAGCTGAGGCAGTGATCAATGGCATAGATTGAAAAATTGTGAATAAGCAATAAACTTAAGCTTATTCTACAAGCCTGATAAAGCCAGAGAGTGAACATAGTCTTTGCTCTGGCACAGTTATGTATAAAGCAAAAGATCAGGTTGGAAACGTTCTCATATATGTGCAAAAATAAGAGTGTTAGGGACTTCTGAAATATGCTATTGCTGTGTATCCTTGTATAAGGACACAATCGTATCACACAACCTGTGAGATACGATTTTGACAGGTGGAAAGTAAAGGGAGTTAGCAAATGGCTGCACTACTTGGGCCCAAGGGGTTAGGACTGTGATCAGCAGTGCAAACTGGTGGCCAGTTATTAGCCAAGTTCCTCAGGGGTTGATTCAGTTTAGCAATTTTCTTAGTGAGCTGGAGAGTGGGACAGAGGGCACTCTCAGCAATGTCCACGGGGTGTTAAGAGGAGAACTTTATATACTGGAGGAAAGGGTTGTGATTCAGAGCGACCTTGACAGATAGGAGAAAGAGGCTGACAAAAGCCTCATGGAGTTCAATAGAGTGAAATGCAAAGTCCGGAATTTAGGATGCAATAGCCTACACAAAGGTACAGGCTGGAAACTGACTGGGCAGAAAACATGTTCTCAGAGCAGCACCTGTGAGTTGTGGTGGACAAAATGCTGGACATGAGTCAGTGGTGTGCCTTTGCAGCAGAGGGCTTATTGCATATTGGGTGGTATGAGCAAGCATAGCATCTGAGGAACTGATTATTCTCCTCATTCAAGCCATACCTGCAGTACTGAGGATCCCAAACCTGGAGGCAGTACAAAATACACATTGACATCTTGGAGCAAGATGTGAAAATGGCTATCAAGATGATCAGGGCCTAGAACACATGACATACAAAGAGAGGCTGAGGGAGATGTGTTTGTCCAGCCTTGAGAAAGCTCAGGCTGCCTTATCATGCTGTTTACACTTCTATGTGTACTACTCCAGTGGGAAGGTGTAGAGAAGGTGGAGTTTGACTTGTCTCAGCGATGGAACAAGAAAAGACACAAAGTAATACAAATTCTGTATTTATAGTCCATGTAAGGTACTAGTGCTTTTGGTCTAACTAGGATAACTTTTTCTACTTGTATTACTTCAATATTAGCACCATAATTTTTATTTTAAAAATGCCACTCATCAAGAGCAAGGCATCCAGAACCTGATCCTTGATTGAAGAATGTTATTTACTGTAATTACAGTTAGCTTATTTTTTTAATGAAGCACAAAATCAAGGAAGAGACATTTCATGCAAGCTCATAACATTCTCATAGAAAGAACTCAGTCCAGTTTGATTTATGAAGTTACCACAGTTTAATTAAGCTCTGATCAAATATAGCTATTACTCAACTAAATTAAAGGGTAGATCCAAAATCAGTTTTTTCCTAAAAATTATGCATTCCATCTCTAAGCAAAAGACCTTGTAAAACAATAGTGGGCTCATGTACCACAATCACAAAGGATACTATTACTTTGGGCAGGAAAGCAGAAAGGACTGCTTTTAAAGCCACATCGTGTATGCACACAGAACAAAGAAGTGATGGCCTTCAATACATCTCTGTTCAAGAGCAACCTCCAGAACTGCCTTACTAGGGTCTCCCATGAACTTTTCCCTCAAGTAATATGCTTTATCGTTGACAGAAGGAAATAGGAAACACATCTAGAAATGCTTTGTCTCTCCTGATAACTATGCAGATGTCTAGGACCCACCTGACACATAATGAAATTACATTTTGATCCTCAGCACTAGCTCCAGTCATGGGTTTGCTCTAACATCCTGTATATGCGATCCATTACAGCTCCATTTCTCGACCTCAGAGCTACTACATGCCCCAAAGACATCTGTCCTGAAAATAACAGATCTTTCTATGCATCAATGTGTACACAGGGAAGGGTGTTGTACTTTTCTATATTCCTTAAATGCTGTTACGTGCACAAGGTGTTCTTAATTTTTCCTATAGAATGAATATTTCACACCTAGTTCCTTTCCATTTCTATTTACACAGAGCAGTGAACAAGACATCACTCGTGTTTTTTGTTGCTGGCTAGAAATATGTTTTTGTTTGGCTGCTGCTTCGGTTACAGCACTTGGAGAACACCTGCAAGGTGTTCTATAAAAGACATCCCTGCCATGCACACACATACATTCTGCATCTCTGCGCTTGTAAAGAGTCTGTGCAGTATTACCACAGGAGTGCTTCTTTCCTCTGGTCACTACCAGCTTCAGAATCCTTACTGTGGGGTAGTTGAAGTTTCATCTTTTCATGTATCTTAATTTTTAGCATATACATAGTTGTCATGCATCAAATCAAAAACTATTTCCTTCATGAGTAGATTTGTATGAGGAACTTAAGTTCTGTTGCAGCATTGCATATACCTACATTCTTAAACACATCTCAAAAGAATTCAGAATTCAACAGTAGTCCTTATGGAATGAGCCTGGAGGCTCTTATGGAGGAGCCCAACAGCTTTCACTGACCACAGCTACACATAGGAAGAGAGAAAGTCCTCTTTCCTAAAGTTTTAAGTCTCATCCGTACATTCAGCATACACCACATCCCATATGTGATGCTTTTGGCTCAGTAAAGGAACAATATGGCTCCATAAAAGTACAGTGTTTTTATTAGATCAGTAAGAAGTGTAAAACATAGCTGGACTTTCTGATTACAGCAAAAGCATAACACTTACTACTTTTAAGAAATTTACTGCACTAGCCTTTCAAAGAAAATACAGTGGTTGATGCCCCCCACCAGCTACCTATGACAAAGTCATACTCTCCCACTCTGGTTTATTCAAAAATAGTTATTTCTGAGTTTTTATTTGGATGAACATTTGAAAATACCAGTTTAACAGCCAAGAGACCTGAAACATTACTGAGCGGGACAGATGGATACATTTGAACTGCATTTCTCTCAAAATCAGGTGGGAAAAAACTATTATTAATCCCAACTCATCAGTCTGGCTATTTTAAGACATGTTTGTCTCCTTGTTACTATAACAACATTTTGGTTTCGCAAGGGGACTCTGCTTCTTTTATTCCAGACATAAATTGGAAATCTTATGTAGCACTTGCCTGTATCGAGGAGGGAAGCTGCTTCTTTGCACCAGGTGAATACTACCTACCATAAAAGAAAATAGGCATAGGTTAGGCGTAGGCAGAGGTAGCTTCCCTACTGATATTTAATGCTCTGCTGAAGCATTCAACAGAGTCATTTCTGCCTGTAATAAAAATGAAGAGGACTGCTTTTATTTCAGGAAAACTACTCCAGTAAAAGCATAGATACTAGGGACACCTTTTCTAAGGAGGTAGAATGGATGGCTTTTGAACTACTTCCACTGCTGTAAAAAAGAAAGTACCTTCTAGGTAACATCTTGTCTGTGCAGAAGAATTTGCCAATACATATGAACAAACATAAAAGGACTGAAACATCAAGAACCGGGGTGAGAAAAACAATCTTTCTTCCTATAACCATTCTGAGAGTCAGGGGAATTGGAAATACAAATTTAGGAAAAGAAATTTGAGCTAGCTGGTGTTACTCAACTGCAGTGGTATGACTCACATGACAGGATATTAAACTCATTGGTTACAGACTATTTAAGAAAGACAGCAGGATATTATATGGTTTAGAATTACTAACCATTGAGAAAGACAGGACCTTGATTGTATACTAATTCATATATTAAATTATAAATCACAAAATACTAAGACAATATAATAGGCTATTGAATAGGCTGAGGAAATAGAAATAGCAGTCCCTCTATTTCCTAAAACATTCAGGAAAATATGTGTCCACCCAGTGAATGTCAATTAAGGAGGTTCAGGTGCTGTGCAAGTACAAGTAGATCAAGTAGATTTAATTATACTGATGCTTTCCCCATGTGGAAATGGAATAAAGTACTGATTAATAAACCTACTGAGTGATTTAAAAGATCCAGTCTTTCAAAGCTGAAGACAAAAAGTAAATGGAAAGAGATATTTAAGTGCAAAGAACTGGAAGGAATTACCTCTGCTGCTGCATGGCCTTTCCAGTGTCACAACAACCATGTTCTTGAATTAGTTGAATGTGCTTCACCTACATCTGCTCCTCCATCTCTGTATGATAAAGGCCTCAAAAAATGCAATGATTTCTGCCAATCTGATATGGTTGTGTTTTCTTATCTTGTCATCTGGAGGTCAATTTAATTTTGAGCACTTGAGAAGTTATGAAGCATCTATAAGGCCTATAATACTAACACACCTTGCCAAATATCCCTCCTGTAGTTGTAATCAGTTACTAAGTATTTATTGGAAGGTTCTGTTTGCCTTTTCTGCAGTTCATAAACAATGACGAAAGAAGAAAATATCTCCTGCACCACAAGGTGGTGAGTAGTTCTGTAGAAATCTTGGGACTGATATAGTTTGGTTTAACAAGCAGAACAAATACTGATCAGAAATCCTTTAAACCTTCTTTGGGGTAACTGGAAAAGTGTAAAAGGTAATTGGAAATAGGTAAAGAAGGTTTTTCTAAATGCTTCAAATGGACAATCATTACTGAAGCTGGCTGTAATTACAAAAAAAAAAAAAACACAACACAACATCAAGAGGAATGAATATATTTATAACAGCTGAGCATATATGTGTATGGAAAACACTGGGCTGACATGGGTAACCTCTTAGGATATCATTTCACCAGTGTCACTTTAACACAGCTAAATGCTATGCCATATACCTAGAAACACAGGCTGGAAGGAACACTTTTAAGGTAAAAGACCGTATGCTGGAAAACAATCACAATAAAAAGCATATTCAAACATTTACTGCCTGTGCAAGAAGCCAAAAGCAGTTTGCAGATGCATTAGCAGGAAACAAGGAGAGAAGTAATTTCATACAGAAATTAGAGAGCCTTTTACTGGAATAAGCTTACAAGATTTGGTATCAACAATTCCTTTTAATAAGGAATCTGACAACTTGGAAATTTTTCAGATAGACCTGCAATAGTGATTCAAGGAATTATGGTGAAAGATTGATGAAGTTCAATTAGTTTGCTTGTTGAAAAGGTGTTGTAAAATAGGTGGGGCAGAAATCTTTCCAGTAAGATCAGAGACTTATGTGTGAGGGCGTGGTACATCATGAAAGATATAATCTGTTCAGGTCTATAGTACATGAAAAAAATGACTTGAACTCCAGCTTTGTCAAAAACAGGATTTTTTAACCCCTTATTGCTTTCTAAATTTCTGTTTATCAGATCAAAATCATCTATAGATTTGTGGCTGGAAGTAATCAAGAGGCAAATTCTTCATACTTCATGTAAGTATCAAGGAAAATTCTTCCAAAAGACATTGTCTCTGTAGTAAAAATGTTATACTTTGATTAAAAAATGAAGATTTTTTTTACTTTTGTCCTAGTTTCGAAAACAAAGGACATTTCACCAGTTCTCTATCTTTAGAAAAGTTTCTTGTTACACATCTTGAGAAATAGAAGAGAATTTTAGGGAACAGTTGGTGTATAGAAAATCCATTTCATATCCTGCTAACAAATTGTATTTATATCGTATTCAGAACATTCACTCCTGAAAACAAAACTCTGCATTACATTAGTTAACAGTGCTCATCTTCTGATCACTCAGGACAGGTCATTAGTAGTTGAAAAAAACAGATTTGCTTAAACAAATATGAAGTTATTGAGCCAGTCCTGTTACCTTTCTAGTAATAGCAAAACCATTACAACCCACCTATATCGTCATTACTTCACTTAGATTTGGTAAGGTGAATTTACTACCATTCTTAAAAATGTCCTAATTTTCCCTAGAGCAGAATTAGAGAGTGTCTATAGCAAAAAAAATTGCAAAGGCATACAAAAAGAATATGAAGTCACTCAGTTTAGGACTTTTAAGAGTCCTAGGACCTTGGATTTGTGCTCAGATGCCTGGAAACATTAGTAATCATAATCCACAAGGGAAAAGCATAGGAGAAAACAGTCTTTTGTGGATGTCACAAAGAAAAATCTTTTAAGAAACACTTTCTTTCATGAACTTCCCACTCTTGGGATCTGAAAGCTAAGTCAGGAATGAATGGTTTGAATTTGCTTATGTATGTCAGCAAGTACTCATTTAATAATCACTTTTGCAAGTAATGAAATAGTAGTGAATATGTATTCTCAGAACTAAAAAGTAGCTTAAACCACAATTTTGATTTATTGGAGGCCTTTGTTATTCATATACAGAAGTATTTGACTCATATAGATTTTTTTTTCAAAACAGGAAAGATTCACTTCTTCATAAACACATGCAATTTAAAAGTACACTATATGAATGATGAATGTACCATTCATGTCTCTGCATTAAGAAAAAATACAGGGTTTTTTCCATAAAAAATCTAAATTGACATTGTCACTGATTTTAATTCAACAATAAGGCAGCCTGCTTCCTGTAGCACAGCAACTGCGAGTGATACTGAGTCAGATTCTTTTATCAGATACACTGGCATAAATTCAGGATTACTTCAGTTACAAATCAAAGTAAATGAAAGCAGTATTCAGTTTATCATGCTTTTGTTTCTGAGAACTTCACATACCTCATGAGCCCTGGAAAGCCTGCAGGAATCATTTTTTTAAGAAAATGTAGCTGAAAAGATATGAGCCTATGTAAAGATATGAGCCTATGAAGGCATGTTAGCTGTGTCCTTGTGAGGCACTACACAAACAAAAGAACACAAATCCTTCCTGAAAATTGTTTCCTGTTAGAATTCACAATCTGAGACTACGGAACATTTTCTGTGATGACTTTAAACTGTAGTTCATTTCTGTTTTGGTGGAAAATGTCAATTTTGCTGTTTAACTATTTTTCTTTTTATATTATAGTGAAGTTTCCTGATTAACAGATGCATTATCATATTTACCACTGCTTATTTTCTGTCATGTGTGAAAAAAATACATCTGTGATCCTTTCTTGTTCTAAAACATCTGTTTTTAGATAAGCAATGAAAGGGGAGAAGACACATACAATTTAAAAAAAAGAAAAAAAACAAACAAAACAAAACATGAAAATGTTCATTAGTAATCTTTTAAAGTGAGATAACAGGATGGTTTTCCTGTGTAGGAAATACCATAAAAGAATCCAGGAAAAATTATCCGCTGAGAGTGCAATCACATGATTCCCACTGGGAAGGAAAAAGCCTGGTTGTTTAAGGTCACAGTTCAAGGGACAGAGCAGTGGCGTCTGTATCCCATCAAAGCTGAGTGCTTGAATCGAGCTTGTAAGAGGTTCTAAAATTATACCCTAACAAAAAGGTGTGACTGCATGGTTGGACCACAAGGTGAAGAAAAAAAAAACCCAATGTTTTGTATGTCAGATTATTCCTGGGGAGAACAAATTATTAATAATATGGTAATAGCTTTTGTAATCCAGGTTTTAAAATTTTAGTTGAGATATATTATTGTAAGAAGTAACATTTGTGCAACTAACTGTGAGGGCACTCTCAAAGTAGAGACATACACCTCCACTTTTCCAAATGGAGTATGTTTAAAAATTAGTTTCAAGTTGCAGCCATACAAAAATTTGAAGAGTGCAAGAGGGCTTTTATTTTTTTTTTCTTTATTTTTTTTTAATAGCAGAGGCTGTAAAAGAAACTGATTGGGAAAATAGGGGTGTTAGTTCACATAGTTTCCTCAGTATGTATTTTAGATGGCATTGAAGCTTCATTTAACAATGTATTATAATATTATAATTGAGGATAATGTGGTGGTATCATCAGTTGTTTAATAGCATAGAACTTTCACTCAAAAACCAAAGGAAAATGATGACACTATGCCTCATATGAACTTTGAAAAACGAGAGTAAGTATTTCCACTGAAAATACACAACAGCTCCATGAGTTTGCTGGGTTTGATTTTTGCATAATTGCAAATTCAGAACCTCCTGCCATCTGGCCATGTCTTCCTCTCCCACACTAAGTCCAGTGGTTAAAGCAACACCCAGGGTGTAGAACAACAGGTTCCCATCTCCTCTGTCCAAACCCTTGGAGGAAGAGTTTGATTTGTTGTCCGGCAAATATCCTAACTTTTTAACAGTGCAGCATGAGATGGAGTGTCTACCTCAGTCTCTCCCATTGAAGGAACAGCAAAATAAGAGCCTTAAGCAGCAAGGGAGAAATTCAGAAGAGAAGAAAATGGAAATGACAGCCTGAAAAACTCAGATTCCCCAGCCTTTTGGGAGCTCATGGTGACAATTGATGCCAGAGTGACATTGACACTTGTGCACACAAATACATAACTGTGGAGCTGGCCCAGTGTGCATAAGGTGGAAGAGATATTAATGTAGGGGAAGAATGGTGTACAGACCTCAGATCATCCATCTTCATTGCTTCTTTTCAGCACCTGGATCTGGTCTTTAAGCTCAGTGGTACCTCTGTCTTTGCTTCTGACCTTTAAGATTCCAATCCCAATTGCTTTAGTGCAGGAAAGAGAAATTATTAAGCCAAATATTTTTAACAGTGAACCAAAGAACAGCACTGCCAATGAGGAAGGATTTATCTAAAAATAAAATAATCAAGCATCCTAGAATAACTACCAGACTGTTTCATTTTATAAATGAGGACTACTGGCACAATGTCTGTATCTCAAGGCATTTTGTCTAACACACACAACTAAATAAACATTGATAACCTCTAGCCTAACAGAACATGAATAGGAAAGCCTATGCTGCAACACTAATTTGATGTATTGTTCTACTTTATTTTGTTTTCTGCAGGTGCTATTGGCAGTTTTGCCTGCTCTGGGAGGAAAATTTCCAAAAGTCACTCTTTCTCTGCCAGCACAATGTTTATATTCATTCTACAACTTGTTGGCATATAATACTGAGTACTATGAATGAGTATGCACTGATGCATTTTTTGTTAATGAATAGGACATATTCACAGAGGTTTAACACTAGCCTTTAATTCTTTTCCTAAAGTTATTTTTAATTTTATATGTGCAAAATATAGGAAATTCAGTTCTTAAAGCACGATTCTAGTTACTTAACATTAGCCATCTAAAAATTAGAAATTTAGTATAAACCATTTATATAACTTCCCTTATAATCATAGAATGATGTAAGTTGTAAAGGACCTTAAAGATCATTGAGTTGCAACCCTCCTGCCATGTGCAGGGACACCTCCCACTACACTAGTTTACTCAAAGCCCTGTCTAACCTGGTCTTGAACACTTCAAGGGATGGGGCATCCACAACTTCTCCAGGAAACCTGTTCCAGGGTCTCACCAACCTTACAGTGAAAAATTTCATCCTGATATCTAATCTAAATCTACCCTCTTCCAGTATGAAGCCATTGCCCCTTGTCCTATCACTACACACTCCTGTAAAGAGGGCTTCTCCAGCTTTCTTGCAGGCACCCTTCAAACACTGGAGAGCTGGTGTAAGATCTCTTCAGAACCTTTTCTTCTCCAGGCTCAAAAAGCCAAACTCTCTCAGTCTGTCCTTACAGAAGTGCTGCAGTGCTCTGATCATCTTCATGGACCTCCCGTGGACCTGCACCAACAGGTCCATGTCCTTATGCTGGGGACTCCAAAGGTAGATGCAGTACTCCAGGTGAGGTATCACATGAGCAGAGTAGAGGGGGAGAACAGAGGATATGTCGATGATCTATCCATCTGAAAAGGCTTGTAAGGTAATTTTCTACTAACAACACCTGTGTCTCTTGTCACAGGTTAGAAAAGGAAACAACTTGTTCTGAGTACCTCTTCAAAACTTGTAAAGCTAGGTGAGATAGATCCCAGCTAGCAAACAGCTGGGTTATATTTAACAGTAGAAAACTGTAACATACAAATTATATTGATAACCTCAGGATAAGATTCATTTTCTCTCTTCTTCTCTCTTGAGGTCTCTCACAGTCTTTGACTGTGTCTTGGTTTGAGGTAAAACCAAAACAATTTTGTGTTCTGTAATTTTACATTTTAGTTAGGCCTCCTCTAAATTAACAGCATATTGTGGAGAAAACTGCTTGTTCTCAGGATGATAAGGCCAATGTTTGTGCT
>BJBW01007394.1:89632-130472 GCA_004320125.1 Scolopax mira | reverse complement strand
CCAAATAATTTTCATAACCCCCTCCCAATACATTCTGTAGTTGACACCAATTCAGTTTTAAGTCCATTAACCTTGCTAATTCATAATGACATATATCTGCATAACAGCTACATTGTGGTATCAAGAAAAGCCCTACTCAGACAATATAGATTCTGTTGGAGAGCCAGTAATACAGCGATTTTCAAACTGCTGACGCATAACAAGGAATTATGTATACAGCTGTATGCCAGCTGAGTAGATGACTACAAAATTAAGCTCTGACATTCTGATTTTATTATATTTCCCTTCTAAATACGGCTTCCTTGTATAACTGCATAAGCTTTATTCTCAGTCCTGTAATATATTTAATGCTCTTTTATTAGCCCCTTCTTAGTAAGATGGAGATTTAACATGAGAGGTTTTCCAGATAAACTAAATTTCTTTTAATTCTACAATTGATAGCTTTCCTTGCTGTTTCGTTTGGGTTTTTTCATGCATTGCTAAACTGCTTGATTTACTCTACACCAACCTTTTTTACGCCAAGGAAGTTTGCATCCAACCCAGAAAGCGGAGGGGAGAGAGCTACACAGTGGCTTTAGGATTTGTGGCTGCCCAGGGACAGAGTGGGAGGTGCTGGAGCAAATTCAGGGAAAGACACAGCCCTGTAAGGATTTCACAGCCCAGAAGAGGCGGGGTGCATCCTGCGGGGTTTTCCAAACTTCTTGGGTGGCAAAAGTCACTCTGCTGTTGGATTTATGCTTCACAGAGCAGGCAAGGTGAGCTGAGCCCAGAAGAGCCCTCTTGGCATGCCTGCCTGCGCTTTGCTGAGAAAATCATCTGGACAACAGGAACTCATGTTTTGCTTGGGTTAATTATTTTCTCCTCACATCTGTTCACCAATTTCACCAATACATATGATTATCTCCATGGCTAGATTATCTTTATTAAATTATGCAGCTGCTGCAGAGCACGCTGAGAAATAGCGACTTTCGATAGAAATTCAAGGTTCTCCTTGGGTGACAGAAAGCAGCACGAGAGTTTCCCAGTGATGGGGACTTTTACTTTCAGAGACCCAGCAACAAAACCCACATCAGGGCACGCAGCTGTTTAGAGAGCTACAAACTTTGGAACAGGCTTCCTATGACTCTTAGACTTTTCCTTTTGGGAATTCTGACCTCTAGCACTTCCCAGTGTTGTCTAATTTGTTTACCAAACAAGTACTTTCTTACTTTCAGAGGTGCCCCACCAGCTCGATAACGTTTTGCTTCACACATTAAGGTAAACTCTTACTGCATGGTCTCTTCTCCCATTTCACTTCAACCTGAAGTACGAGAGAGTGGCATTTTCCATTACTTTTGAGCACATTAAATCATAGAATGGTTTTAGTTGGAAGGGACCTTAAAGATCATCTTGTTCCATGGGCAGGGAAAGCCCCATCCAGCCTGGCCTTGAACACATCCAGGGATGGGGCATCCACAGCTTCTCTGGACAACCTGTTCCAGTGCCTTAACACTCTCATGAAAAATCTCCCCTGCCCCTCTAACTAGTACTCTAGGTTTAAAAGATATGCCCTGAAGTAAGAGTTCTCTCATGCAACACCTGCATCCTGTTTGGTTTGCATTGGGCATCTTGTGAGAGCAGGTGAAGAAGTGAGTTGGATATCAAACCTTCTATTTTTATTTTTTTTTATTCAAGGCACTATTGAGAAAAATGTATAAGCATCCAGGTATTAAAAAAGCAAAGTAAAAACACCAACCAGAGAAAAGTTACTTACTGGCATAGTATTTTCCCAGATCAGGTTTCATCTATGAAGTCAATGAATTAATTCCTGATCATACTTAATGGTCTAAATCATATGCTATACTTGCAGTCTGGAACTAAGGCCAAGCATTGCTGAGATTTATTTACAATCCATCTGCTTTACTCAAGAAGCAAAGCTATTTTTTCCTGGTTGTTTTTTTTTTTTTTTAAAGCCAAGCACAACAGTAAGAAAGCCTCAATAAAAACAAAAAGTTTTTACCATTTTGCCATTCCATCAACGTAGAGGATGTTTAGATGGCTTTGACATTTCACATGGGAAATTTCTGAAGTCTTCATGAAAATATTATTCCAACCCATGACCTAACAAATTCCTTTTTCATAGGTATTTATACAGTCTAAATGCTTTTCACTCTCCACAACTGTTGCACACTGTGACGCTTCAGGCTCACAAGAGGTCTACTTTAAGACAACTACTTCATTTGACATAAATTCCCCAAAGAGATAGATTGTGTCTGCATATAAAATGTGAAAATAACTAGTTTAAAAATGAAGAGACGTGCTTTGAAATGTTATTGGAATGTCCCATCACACAGAGGACACACTTGCAATGTTTTCTCAGCACCTTCACACTTTCACGAGCTCAGCTCCAATTATCCTTCTTTTAAATGTGGTACATTAGATCTGACACTGCCTTCTTACTGTGCAGAAATATAACCCCCCTAAAAGCAACTGCCTTGTTTTCTTCAGGATTCCTGCTGTTTTTCACTTGCGCTGGGATCACCCTGTACGATGGATGCACACTGACACCTACTGCTTGGAGCAGAGACAACCCTGAAGGGGATTCATACACACCACCCAATTTAGCTCAGTGAACTGGGGGGCTGTGTCTGTGCAGGTTCCTCTACAGAGAGGGGAAATGCTCCTCAGACCTGTGGGGTATCACAAGCTGGGCATCACACGCAGGGGCACCCAGCAGCCTGGTGTCTATTTTCTTTCAGTGCTGATGTGCCACAGGACATTATCATGGGTTGCAAACATAATAACAACCTATAAAATAACAACCCAGTGCTCCTGTGGGCATGTCCCCCTCAGCTCTTATGGCATTTCCCCCACTGAGGAGGAAGTGTCCCATGGGAAGATGGCCAAGCAAATTTCTGAACAGGTGTGAAGTCTACAACAGGATTTTTTTTCAGTTTCTTCAGAAAGTTGACCTGAGAACAAATAGAGTAAAACATCTTACCCAATATACTACAGGCTATTATATAAAAAGAGTTGTCTCAGATCCCAAGCGTTAAAAGGAGAAGCAGTCAGCTGTACTGAATCCTGCCAACAGGATATTAGTAGAGAAGTACTAAAACAGGTGAAATTGTCCAATGCCTTGCCCTGCACTCATGGATATCTAAAGCAGTTTTTGGCATTGCTGGTGATATCAGCTCTTATCCCAATTTCAATTTAATGCTCTGCGTGTTAATGAGGAAGCTCCACACCACAAAGCTGTTGCTTTTTTCCCCTGCAATATCCCTCTGGTTTATCTCAGGATGCAATCATGAGGAAGCTCCTCCGAAACCATCTACGTGACTAACGTCAAACCTAGAGCATATACGCCAGCACGAAGCACGTCTGCAAATTCCCTGTCTTCTAAAAACTCCTGGCAGGCCTTGAGTAGAAGTGTGCTTTCAGGGAACTGCCGTTGCCAGATGCTGCTTCATTATCTGAAACTGATTGGTGTAGAGGCTCATTACAGAATCACGCAAGGAACAGAGCTACAAACTTTTTTAACACATCTCAACTCCCTTTACCACAAGGTTGCATTACAAAAGGTTTTGGAACATAAATGCCCTTCAAGCATGACTCCTTAGAACAATCAAATCACCCAGTAAGGTTTTCTTTTTCTTTTAACAGCACGGAAATCTCCTTGGCTGACATTGAGCACAGCTGAGTCAACAAATTGTCTTACCACGGATAACAGAGAGGGAGAGGATAACACTTGAGGAGTTTGACTAGCAGTTTTCCTCCTCTCCTACTAGCAATACCTATAGGTCTCACTCCCTTCCTACCCATCTCTAAGCTCTAGTACTAATGCTCATTTTTTCCGTACAGATGGCATGACCAAAGCACTTTGCTGACATCAGACAGATTAGGTATACTCCTCTCCTTCCTCTCTCTAGAAAGTCTCATAAAAAAATAACATGGTTGTACCAGTGTCACCTCTCTTGACAAACCTACATCACGTTTTCTCTCATTTACCACTTACTCTCATACCATTAATGACTGCTTATTCCCTTACAAAGCAGTGGTAATTAATTCTATACTTGGTCATGACTTGCCCAATGTCTAAAAAAAAAAAATAATAAAAAATTCACAACCCTAATCAGTGCCATTTTAGGAAATAGTTTATTGGTGGCATTCTGACAGTTCTGACTTGAAGTTAAGACCTTGAGCATTTGCCTTATTGTTAAAAATAACATCCAGGGAAACATCTCCATTGCTAGCTGGCATGGTGCAGCACTGAAGAATCAAGTTTCTGGTTTGATCTAACCAGAACTGGTTTCCGGAGGGACACAATGTTCCTTCAGTCTGGCAAAAGCCAACTATTACGCAGTGTTTGGAAGGTAAAGAGCTCTTGTTCCCATTTAATTAATTTATTATGTAATTATCTATATGGAACTACTGTATAAATGCAGCAGCGACTGCTCTGTACATGCACATTCATGATTCATTTGAAGGACTAATTGAACAGTATTTCAAATTACACGAGTATGGCTAGTAGCAATGCAAATAGATTTGACCATCAAATGCCTAAAGCTGACAATCTCCCCTTCCTTTTCCATGATGTGAAACAATTCCTACATATGTCACGCACAGCTCTGGGGCAACAATTAGAACATTCAAAGCTGCCCAGAAAAAACTGTCCACCCACTCAAGTTCTCAGTTGTTGAAGCACCATGAATTGCCCAGCCAGCACCGGCTCTCCTGCCAAATTAACTGCACTTGGCAACTGACCTCAGGAGCACACATTTTTGATGTGTGATAAATAGCAGCAAGACTTACAAGCTGTTAGATTTATTTACATGTAGTTGTGTCTCAGCAACGTTACCAGAGATGCAAGGCTGGCACGAAGCCTTATGTTGCAAGGTGAGCTGCTCGCTCTCTGCTCCTACTAGCCATTTCTTCACTTTCTAACTATGTGTTTATTCTTCACTGTTCCCTTCCTATTTGCAAGACATATTCCCACGGAAAGCCATCCCTTCATTCCAATGGACATGCTCATTCTTTGGTCCCCGTTAAAATATGCCCATGTTTCTATTTAAGATGTCCAAATCTGCTTCCTCCCTCTCAAAGATGTCCGTCTTTGACGCTAGTTTCCTCAGGTCCACTCCTTGCTCCCCATGTCTCCTCAGCAATCCTGACAAGGTCAGCTGAAGAGAGTCTCCTTCCTGGATCATTTTTCCTTGATCCTGGAAAGGGCTTGGAAGGGCAGTTGCAAGCAGCAAGACAAATGGAAATACAATGAAAACCTGTAATCATTGGAAGGTGACTTTTAGCCAAAAAGAAAAAGAAAGATTGGGGTTCCTGAAAGACAGAAGGAGAATTTAAACTGGGGATAGGAAAACTTTGTGACAACAGTGTGTATGCAACTACAAAATTATTTCCCAAAGAAAAAGGCAGAACCTCCTCAGACAGTTTGGAGCTTTTGAAGCACAAACTAGGCAACATCTGCACAAATATACTGCAGGGCATGATGGTGAATCAACATGAAGGCAGACAGACACCACCACGCAACCAGGCTAGTCCATGAACAGATCAATGACCCACATTTCTGCAGAGTTTTAATGCAAGTCTCCATATTAACAGTATGCACAAAATGCACGCTTTCTGCAGTTTGTTAGAAAAAATTCTCTAAGAAAAAACCCAAGCTACAAAGATAAATGGGAACACATGCAAGAGAATTAACAAATTGAAGATATTGGTGTTAAAATTCCAAATATCACTGCTCTCACCAAAAGCACCACAGGGATTTCTTTTTATTTCTTTAAACTCTGCAGAGATCAAAGAACCCAATTATAATATCTGGCCCTTCCTCCTATGCAGTCCTACACTGTTAATTGCCCTGGCTCCTGTTCTTCCACTAAGTGTGAATGAAAGCACTGGAATTGAGCCTGCTACTGAAGCAAGCAGACCAAGCTTTCACTGATGTCAACAGAATTAGGCCACTTTTACAGGCAGTGACTTTGCCCTCCAGTTGGCAAAACAAGAAACGCACTTTGTTGAGATGCAACGTGAGGGTGACTCCCTGGGGGCAGGCACGCCGGGGTGCCAGGCGCTCTCCTGCTTTTCTGGGGGTCCCAGGATCTCCTGCTTTCCTGGGGGTCCCAGGCACTCTCCTGCTTTTCTGGGCTGCAGCAGTGGAGCAGTTGCTGTACGGGCTGCTGCTGACTCACCATCTGGTTCCTGGTTTCTTTCTGAGCAGCACACGCTGCCAGTTCCTCAAAGCTCGTGGCAGAAATCTCTCCTGGGCTACAGATTATAAGATACTCATGACGGGCATCTAAGCTACATCATGAACTGAAGAAAAGAGGAAACGAATGTCCGTCTTCTAATTAAGAATTTACAAGACTGACATTAAAACCCTGAGCCTCATCTCTAAATACAAGATAATTTAAACAGAGTTTAGATCTCTGAAGACTCATTCATCCCACTAGCTGAGCAATTATTACAAACTTAACATTAATCTTTGATTTAATTACAGTCTGTTCAATATATCTGGCATCATTTCCCACACTTATCTCCAATAACAAGTCCCACACAGAAAAATAAGAAATTAAAACAATTGAGTAAATACCTCACATAGAAGGGTGACATAGGCCGCTCGTCTTCCTGGGAGCTAAAAACAAAACATATTTTTTAAAGTTAGTATGCAGCTCTGTCTTGTATTTGCAGTTGATTTACAGCAAGATACTCTTCAGCAGTAGAGATAAGAGAAGTGAAACAGTAACACCTGTTACAGAGGCAACACTCAGACCTGTTTCGTCCTCTGGTTGTACTCATGGAAGAGAGCTCTATGTTACGTTCCTTAAATCCTGAAAATCCAACTCATTTCTCAGTGTCCACAAACGTGGTGTAACACATCTCCTGCTAGACAGCCACAAGTTACTCTGGCTCTGCAGCAGTGGCAAGACTATTCCCATAGCAACAATAAAGTATTTTGCCAGTAAAACCGCCAGAGTCTTTTGCTGTCTGTTGTTCCAGAATTAAACTACCTGCAAAAGTTGAGGAAAAAAGCCCAAATAACATCTCAAGAGATCAAAGAAATGGCCATGGCTATATGCATGAGGCTAGGAATTCCCTGGTTTATGGCTCCTATGGAAAGCCCATTTGGATATGCTGAAATCTGTCTTGGCCTAAGACCAGGGGCTGCCATCTGCAGGTGTGGAGCTCCCCTGGAAAAATGGTCTTTCAGTGGTCAACTGACCTGGCCCAAACATAACTACCTGGCGTGTGGCCAACCAGTTCCTGGATCCAGCTCATCATGTGCTGGATGTGCTGCCACGAGGGCAAGAATGAGCTGCTGGGGCACTGAAGCTTAAAGGTGTGGTGGACCGATGGTTTAAGTCAAGACAGAGCTGCTGTAAGAAGGGGTTCAAACAAATTTCACCTCATCATTCCGATCAGGTAAGTGGTTGGCCTTGCAGGGCATTTAAGCCTTGTATCTCTCCAGAGCAGGACAGTCATTTTCCTGCAAGCCTGCAGGAAATGCTACTGAGGTCGATTCGTCCCCAAGGGGCTTTTAATAGAACCAGCAAGTTCAGCAGAAAAGATGGGAAGCTGCATAAATTACTTTAAACAAAAGGAGAAAGGATAACATCCGCAGGTGCTGGAAACTGAGCACCTCCCCACTGCTTTCCCACTGTCCCAGCAGCCTGGGACTGCTCCAGCAATCACCCATTTGCCACAGGTACTCAACCACAGGTCCTGGGCCACTGGCAGGCTGTGAAGACATCCATCACTTTTGAGCTTGTTCAGAGGATGAGCGAATATGGAAGGATGCTCTGGGTAAGGTAAGCTCAGCTTCAAACTTGTTTCTCAGGGGCTTTGATCGCCCCAACATCCCAACCAACTTTCAACAAGGATCTGACCAAGCCCGAGCAGTTTTTGAAAAGCCAGCCTGAATCCATTCATCTATTGAATTTTGAAGGATTTTATTTACTGGTTTACAAAAGCCTCTCTAAGCACAGAATAAAGGGGAAAGGAACATCTCCGTGCGTTCTGTAGCTAGGAGATCAAATACCCACAGGTATCTTTTTGCAGCTTCCACCAGAGCCAGCAGGAAAACTCCCTCAGCAAGAGGAGCCCAAACTGGCCGGCAGCCAGGCAAGCACCCTGCTCACACTGAATGCAGCCAGAGGCAGATTCTGCCGTGGCTCGCTTCAAACCCAGCCAATGTCATAACAAATATGAATGCCAAACTCATCTTGGGGGGCAGGAGCACGAGGGAGGAGGCAGGATGCAAGGGAGTCAGGAAGGCCAGGAAAGGGGACTGACAGACAGAGGAGCACGCCAAAAAAACCCCAGGGGTTTAATTCTGCATCATTTCGACCTCCCCACTACAGTGTGCAGAGATTCATAAAGAGACAACAACTGTGGACGACTACAGAAAAGTCCTCCCAGCACGTCATGCGGGAAGCCCGAAATACTGATTCCAGGGTAAGGTGAAATACCACAGAGCGGAAGGAAGAGAAGCCGCTTCCGAAATCAGTGCCTCCTGCCAAAACTCTCATGGCCTCTGTAACGCAACACTGAGTGGGCAAGCTGCAGCATGGGGCTGCTGGGGGAGCACCCGGCGCCGCTGCCGGCCTCCTCCCAGCCCAGGGAGCTGTGCAAAGCTCAGCATCCACCTCAGAGAGGCAGGTAACACGGCTGCCTGCGTGTGAACCGAGGCAAACATCACCTGAAGGGTCTTTGTAAGGAACCCTGTGGCTGTGGGACAGCAGGGGGAAACATGGAAGTGCCCATCGCTGCCCTTCCCAGAAGATGACCTGCAAGAAGGGTCATCTCTCCTCTCCCCTGGCCGCATGCAGTCTCTCAGCTTGCACGCCTGTTCTCTCTTTACTTAGCACTTAAAAAAGAGACTAAAAAAAAAGGTTGAAGAAGCTACTTTGAACTCACAAAGCTGCTGGTAAAGGTTTTTACTATATTCAGCTCATTATGTTAATAGCTGTACTCGCATCGCAATGCGACCGAGTCCCTGTGGCGCACACAAAACATGTTTTCTCTCACACAGAGAAAAGCTCACCGTGCCATCAAGATTTCTGTGCATCAATGCAACTTCAAATGACACCACCAGATGCTGGTTTGTGTACAAGTGGCAGTTGTCAAAGCCACACCAAGCATGCTTTCTTTTTCCATCATAAACCCCCTTCCTTGTCTCAGGGTTTGGAATTAACTTCCAAGTCGTCAAAGCACGACGATACTGAAAAAAAAGCCCAAATAACTTTCTTACATTCCTACTCTCACTAGTTGCTTTGACAGATCAGATGGAAAAGTAGTATTCAACAGGGACTCCGAAACCTCTTGTATTTCCTTCCTTTTCTTCCACAGCTGCTCCACGAGTTCAAGCAATTTTTATGTGTGTACAAAAAAAGCTATTATCCACTCATACAAACTAACTCAGGAGGAACAAAGATTTTAAGAACATTAGCTGTGAATAGGGGACAAAAAAGGTCCAGAGAAATCATAAACCAAATACCAGTTTAATTTAGATCATCATGTTTCAAAATTTCACATGGTCAATGGTAGCTATACCTGTGCATAATCTCTCTTATGCAATAGTGCTTTGTAGTTTTACATGTGCAGCTCTGATCTGTACTGTGAAATCTAGACTTTTGAGAACAACCATAAAAATCTTTTAACTTTAAAAGGATCTTCTGCACCTGAACAAAGCACATTATCAACTCATCTGTGTAAGCTGGAAGACATGAGCTGTGTACATTATGAACAGATTTAAACCAGCTATTCCACATAATTCACAATCCCTCAAATTAGATGTATGGCCACCAAGTCCTACTGCAATCACTTAGTGCACAAGGATTCTGTTTTGATTAAAATACTTTATGAAATAATTAATTATTCCTAATGTGCTTATGTTATACTCACAAGCACAGATTAGTTTAACAAAAGAAATGAAAATTGTGAGAGAGATTTTAAACCCGTGTATACCTAATCACATGGTTTCAGTTATAAAAGAGACAGGCAAGCAAGAAAAATGTACAAGATGTGAATCATAAATGATCATCAGTTGATATTACACAACAAACAGGCTAGAAGTTAGTTTAAAACCTTGCATGAAGGATTCTTTGTCACTATCACTCACACCATGCTGATTACGAAACTGCTTGTTTTTACAACGCCTTGTACAAAGGGTTTATTAGCATTGCTTTCTATCTATTGTAGCCTTTCAAAGGAAAATCATTAAGATATGTTTATCGTTTAATTGTACTGTACTCAGGCTGCATAGTTCCTCTTTGGTTCAAGGAGTATATGACACCTCCAGAAAGAAAGGAAAGCCCAATAACTGGCACAGTGACCTGGCAAACCAAGTCAGCCATCTACAGTATGGAGGGACAAGTCATCCCTTATATACTCTAAATTTACACCTTCCCCAGGAAAGAATCTATGCATTAGGCAAGCAGGTTTTGTAGTAAATTAGGGGTTTGTTTTGTTTTTTTGGGTTTTTTTGGGGTTTTTTTAATACCCTCACAGTTTTGTCCAGCTTTATATATACTTTATGGACAGAAAGCACTGAACTGATGAAATAACTTTAAAAAAAAAATAAATCCATTATATATTCAACTATCACCAATTAACTGGCCAAGCAGGTGAGTGCAAAATACAGCAGTCTCTTTCTTCTCAGACATATACATAGTTTCCCTAAGAAGAGGGATTAAACAGAAATGACTTGCTCTTTCATGAAATGCTTGGGAAGAGGGATTTGTCACACTCCTAAAGAACACCTGAGTATCTGATAACTTCCTCCTTGCTAAAAACCAAACCAAATATCAGCCAAACTGAAAAAACTTGTTCTCTTTATTTTATGGCTAAAGAAGTAGTATTGTTGCTTGTGACCTCCACTGAGCTAACAAAAACGTTTGTCAGACTGGAAGGAACACCAGTACTGCCCACCAGCCAGTTTAGCACGTCTTAGGATTTTCAGGCACATGTATTTTTACAGCATTTACGCAACGCATCCTTTCTGTCTCTGAAGAAGGAAATAGGAAAGCTTGGGCAAAGTCTAACTGTTAAACGATAAATTTCCATTATAAAACCACAGTCACCTTTTTTTTTTTGCCCCCTTTTGAAACAGGAATCTTACAGGCAACCGTGCATTCTCAAATATGCAAAGATGGTTTTCCTTTTATCTTTTTTTTTGTTTTGTTTTAATGTCTTATCTTGCCCTTCAGAAAGACCAAGGGAGCTGCTGAGCCTGTTCCAGAGCTGAAGCTGTAAAACATCCGTTTAGATGGAGAGTTCCCAAATTGTCCACACACATACGGGATATGGACACCCCAGGTCAGAGGGTGCCTCAGGGCCCTTTCCCTGTGTTCTATTTGCACTTAGTTATCAGCAGTCCTTCCATACTGGCTTGCTGGCACTGGAACCTCCACTGTATAGCTACTGCTGCTTTCCTACTCCACATATCTTTTCATAAGCTAAACAAGACACTTATTTGATGAAATAAAAAAAAAGAGGGTTTTTTGGTTGTTTGGGGGTTTTTTGTGGGTTTGTTTTGGTGGTGTTTTTTTTACGATCATGAAAATGTACTTTGACTCAAATGTCAACATTTTGCACCAGAGATGAAGGGTCTAGACACCGGCATGGTCATGCTGCTCAGCCAAGGTCATGTTTTCCTAATGCCTTGCCATAGCCTCTATTTGTTCTGACCTCAAAATTTAGATAAAGAAATTTCTACTCCACCACAGATATTCTGGACTTCAAAAGAAATTAATTATTTTTTCAGTGAGAATACTTTTTTTCAGGCAACACGATTGCTGCTTCTAATTTTAATGCAATCAAACTAAAAGGCATTGAAAATTCACTGGTGTCAAATTACTAACAATATCAAAAGTTAATGCAGCTTGCAAGACTAAGCTTGGGTTACTTGACTTCAAATTTATCTGCCTCCTGTTTGCTTCCCACCATTTAGAACCACTGTGCCACCTTGGATTAACAGGCACGCCATTTTTCCTATTGCAGGGGATTTTAACAATGTTGTTTATTTATTCTGATACTTATAATCAACATTAACAACACTAAAAACGGCTTCAAGGAAGCTTCGATTTTGAGGCCACAGTAGTGCTTTTTGCTGAATGTTTTGTCTTAGAAATTTTAAGCACTTCTTCCCCCCTTCCCAAGTCATTTCCCCATAAAAGCTATTTCAAGCTTGTGACAAATGCAAGATTGAAACTGCTCATGAAAATTTATTGCATACTTATTTTTTCAGTAGAGTGATTTACTCATAGCTTGTGTTTCACAGCAGTGGGCAAAAGGTAATGTTTTTGCAAATGAACAGTAGCAGGCAATATAAGCTCCTTCCTTCAAATAAAGCAAGAATATTGAGGTATGTTATGCAAAAGAAGGCAGAATAATACCATCCTTGATGCATGACTAACCATAAATTTAATCTAACATGATAACACTGTGGTGATACAATAGTCATCATTAAAAGTCAGCATTTACCATCAATTGTTGAGCAATGCCACCCTTGCTCTAAACCCTTAATTGGAGGGACAAAGAGGAGGAATGCACTATACAGTAATCACCCAAGAAACTAATGTTTAACAGCTATTTCTCTGTGAGAGTTGTTTCCATGCAAACATTTGCAGTTTCCCTGAAGAGTAACTTTTATAGCCAAAACCATAACATGTCATTTCAGATGTTTATCTCCAGTCTTCACAATAGTTACACTTTTTACCTAAACATACTTACCACTGCAACCAAGTTAAGCTGATGCTTAAGTACCTGCGTGAGCTACACACCAAAAGCATCACACGTCAAAATACTATTTGGACAACCCAGCTTCTTTATTCCAAACTCACATTTCCCACAAAATATCTCAAATATCTTGGGCGACAGTGGTATTGGTTGAAATATTAATCTCCAAAGGATCGCACTGCCTTCCCCAAAGCTACATTTTTCGTGAAGAACTCTCAACTAAGTTCCATCTTAAACCTGTGAGACCACAGTGTGCAGCAATGTAACTGTGGGGCTGCAGAAAGGGATTTCTTTGGGGGAGAGTTCCCCATTAGCCTTTCAAAAGCATGAGCTTCTGTGTCCTGTTTCAGCTGGCCTTCAAAATGCCAATATTACTATATCACAGAGACAAGCTGTGGTGAATACAAAGGATCACTCTGTCACACATCCGAAGAGCATGTACTATTTCTTGTTCTATTTTCCACAGCCAAGATTAAGGCACAAGCCTTTTAATTCTAGGAAACTCTAGCATACAGCACAGCCATACACGTTGGGAATATACTGCATTATTCACAGGCAGAACAGCACAGTGTGAGGGGGCACTGAGATCGAGGCACGGTGCCTGAACGGAAAAAAAATAATGCACTGAAGCCTTATTGCACACCTCCTCCTTCTTCAAAGCCACATGAGGGAAGTACAGGCTATCCCATGGCAAGCTGAAATGAGCAGAACTTCTTGCTGATTAAATGCCACTGTGAGCGAGAGGCTGATTTTCCATTTATATTAACCTATCTGAATCTACTGGAACCCTTGACAGAGCAATTTTGTATAATTATTTTCTACTCGCTATCCTCCTGGATTGCAAATATGTTTATCTTTTCTAAAATGACGTCAATGTTAAACAGCTTGCTTTTGTTGTTTTACTTCTTAAACTAGTTGGGGCTTATTATGAAAGACAGGGCAGTGTCTTTTCTTCTCCTTGTGGTTTGGCAGTAGGCCTCACTAGGATAAAACTAGAAAATGGGTCGGAAAGAGGCGGAATGAATGTACCAGCCAAAGTCTCACCTCTTCTCAGAATTTAACAGTGTGAAGTTGCATAATGCACACATACCTGTTGCATTATAATGGTGAAGAACTGTTACTAGGTAACCAGCAATTTTGATTTCAGGATTGTTTGTTAAAAGCTTGCACGCTTCAAGTAAACTTATCTAAGGGCCTACTTTTTAGGTAAATATTCACATTTTCTTGCTTAATCAGGTGGACATCCTGGGCCAAACAGCACAGAAAATTTCCACATGAATTTCCTTTTAGTTGGAGCCCCCCACTACCACCCACCCCCAGCAGTACCCAGGAAAAGCTTCCCCAGGCTCCTACACCCATCATGTCACAGCTGTGACAAGACAGGGCACCCAGCTGTGGGTCAAATGTGAGCCTGGAAGGGCAAAAATTCACACAGCATTTTGTAATAGGCTATGACTATAACTTGAGGATGGCAATAACCACAGGTTTGAATAGGTCTTCATTCTCCCCACAGAAAAAAACCCACAACCCAAAGCAAACCAACCAAACAAAATCAGGAACAAGTTCTCTCCACCCTCAGTGAACATACTTCACTCTACATACACATTCCAGAACATACTTCACTGAGGCTTGTCAAGCACTCCCAGTACCTTGGGTAGAAAGTGATAACAAAGTCCAAAGGATCAGACTTATTTACGATACAACTTTACACACACAAATGCTCACTAGTCTGTTAAAGAGAACACAAGAACACAGTGGCCACTTCTCCAAAACAAAAAAATAAAATTAAAAAAAAAAAAGGTGGAATACAAACAGTGTTCTCAGGCTAAAATACTTGGTATTTGTAAGAGACCCCAAGCACACAAACCAGAAAGGTAAATCAAACAACCTCCATGATGACTGCAAGTGAGCAGACTACGGTTGCTGGACAGGTTAGCAGCAGATCAGTCACACTCCCTACTTCTACTAGATGCACTTTCTAAAAACATTTCTGACAGCTTCACCCTTCCTCTGCCATGATTTGTTCCAGCAAAGTGCAAAGCCAGAGGGAGGCCACTGATCACAAACAAGGCCCGAGTGTGTACCTGCCTTTCTCATCTCCTACGGAAACTGGCAGATGTGATCGGCAAAGGGTGGCCGCCAGAGGTTTGCACAGCTTTTGTTAAGCCTGCGATAGACCAAGCTAGAATAAATGAATTAAAACATACATTAACAGCATTAGCAATGCTCTAACTAGGAATCTAAGTTATTAAAGTAAGCTAATGCTATTCAGAAAACATGTTCACCTGTTAGCAATAGACAGGGGAATTACTGGTGGGTGCTGGAAAATTAAGTAATGCAACCCGTGTGACATTCACAGGTGCCTTTTACAGTGCTCGGGCAATATAGTCCCTATTGCAGTGGAGGGTTCAACACATTTGGCCTTCCACCTTTTCTCATGCAATGAAATAGAACCCTGATGTCCCCATTGTCACTCCCTCGCAGCCAGGCCACCATATCCCATCATGTGCCATACCGCAGACATCTATATATAGAAAAAAACGACACTGTATAGTACACATGGCTTTATACAAGCACACTATATGATTTTTAGGAAGCCATACGTACAGCTTACAGATACCTTGGTAGATACAATACTTTGCCACTCTAGTGACAAATACTATTTAAATGGCACAGCTTCTTAAACAAAGCCTTTCTCCCAAGTTTTACACACCAGCCACACAGAGATGCATTCCTATTGTTTCAGCACAGGAGGGGTCCCATGGCAGGCACAGCATAGTCAGCTTGTGGCCCAAAGAGAGTCCAGAGTGGGACACCTGTAGAAGACAGGCAGGAGGGAGTTTATCTGCCCAGTAAGGGAACCAAGCATGATCACTGCTGGCAGCTCATTCGCTTTCTGAGAGGGGAAGACAGATGTTCCCAGTTTGGGAAGTGCCCCAAACCCGCAGAGCCTGGAGGTTGCTGCTAGCTCCTGTTGCTTGAAACCCAGCAACAGGGTTTGGGCACTGAGAGGTGTCCATGCCCTCAGCTGGAAGAGCAGCATCAGCCTGTCCACCTCACAGGAACCACAAGCATGTGGGCACCCACGCTGGCACCAACCATTACAAGGCATCACCTTCCTGAAGCTGAAACATATCCCTGAAGCCAGCAAGACCCTCTTCCACAGTAAAACTCTGCACTCAGAAAGGAGGAGACAATGTTCCAAGGGGAAGATGGAGAAAATAAAGGTGCAGCCAAGAGAATGTGGCTGCTAAGGGATCTGGGAGTCTGTGCTTGTTTGCCCTTAGGTCCAAAGGAGATTAGGTGCTAAAAGCACAGTATACACATCCTAACAACAGATCAAGGAGATGGGAAAAAAGCCAGAATTTTGTGAATAATCTTTTTCTAACTGCAAAACTCAAACACTTCTATACCCTGCTGAAGATTTTCATGGGAGTTGGAAGAAAAACCTTCAGTTTTAAAGTGCAGAGTGCATTTCTAACTGATCGAGAGTTAATCCTTGCAACAACAACAAAGAAAAAACCCCAAAGAGTCTAATTAGAGCTACCCTGTGAAACCTATCTTCCCCTGGGGTGAAGAGCCAAGATTGGCACAATAACAAGCACTTGGTCTGACTGCTGCTCTGACACTCACAGATCCCCAGGAACACAAAAAGGTTAAAAATATGATGTGAGACTTGCCCTTCAAATAGAAACGATGCACTATGACTACTTCTTTAAGACATTCAAACCACATTTCTGATTCTCTGCAGTCACCAACATGGAACCCCGCATCTGCATTACTGCAAAAGAGGCTTCCTCCACATCTATCTGCAGAGAACCCGGTGATTTATCAAGACAGTAATGGTCTGTGCAACAATTTCGGTTACTATTTCATCGTATCCAAGTAAGCAGCAACTCCGCAGCTTCTGCTGAAACAGCACCAGCCCAGTGCTGAAGTGGCAGGCTAAATTCCTTATTTACGGCTTTGTAGATTACATAAAGATTGATATTCAGCCCATTCAGATAAGGCTAAGGAGATACGGAGCGCGGGATTCTGCCAACTGGAAGCCCAATCAAAAAGGCCAAAAAAAACCCAAACCTAATAATGACTTAGTAATAAGGACTGTGCACACACACACACACACCCCCACACCAGTGGGGTGGGGGGGTCTGTGCCCTGCCATGTCAGAAGCCTGACTGCAGCCCCCCCTGCCTTGCCGCGGCAGGAGCCCATGCGGGCACCGGCAGCTGGTGCTGAAGGGAGGTGTGTCTCGGGAGCGGGGAAACGCAACAGCCCTTTTCCTCCCAAAACCAAACCCCTCGGCCGCGCTGCTGCACCGGCAGACCCCGCCGGCTCTGTAAGGGGTGCGCGGCGGGGCTCGGCCGGCGGGGCTCCCTTACCGCATCACAGCCCCCGCCGCAGTGAGGCGGCGGGAGGGAGCGGTTCTCCCGGGAGAACCCGCCAGACCCCCGCCGGGAGGGGACGGCTGCGGGGTCCCTACAAACCTCTGAGCCGCTCCCACCCTGCGGCGGGCTCCCCCCAGAGAAAGGGCTGCGTGAATTTTGGGGCGCTACCCCATCCCTCATCCGGAGATCCCCCGGAAACCTGAGATCTCCCCCGCCCCCGGAGCCCCGTTAATAGGCTGACCGGTTACATTGCCCTTCCCGGCAGGGCCGGAGTCCCGGTTTCTCCCCTCATCGTGCCGAGCATCCCGGCACCAGCCCCCGCATCGCCTTTTGGGCCGGGGGCTACCCCGGCGGGACACGTACCTCTGCAGGGGCATGACTTCGCAAGCCATGCTGGCCATGGGGCCACCGCTCGCTCGCTCGCCCGCCTCGCCGCGCCCGCAGCCCCGCCAGCGCCTCGCCGCGGGGAGCCGGCGGCGCGGCCCGGCCCGGCCCCGGGGAGGGGCGAAGGGGCCGCCGGCCCCGGGTTGGAGGCTGACGGCGACCCGCCCCGCCGCCCCGGGGACCCGGGCCCGGCCCCCTCTGGCTGGCGTCGGGGGAGCCACGGCACCGGCTGGACCCCCCCCCCCCCCCCCCCCCCCCCCCCCCCCCCNNCGGGCCCCCCCCCCCCCCCCCCCACATTCGCCCCGGGTTAACCCAAGGGTTTGTGATGTCCAAGTTCGTCCTGAACCTGCAAGAAATGCCACAAATTGCGGGATAATTCCCGCAGGATGCCTTTTAACAACAACAAAAAAAAAACCCAACAAAACCCAACAAAAACCACACCAAACTGCAAGGTCTTTCTAGTAGCCATAAGCAGGGCCACCAACCCCTTCTTAAATGTCACCCAGGGCGGCACAACGTAGCCACCCACAACCTCCCTCCGCACGGCCACGAGGGGTGGGATGCCCACGGGCAGGGGAGCTAGCCCACCCGTGGCTCAACCGCAGCATCAGTGGGCTACTCCCCCCTCTGCAAGCTCCATCGGAGCTAGGCTGCTGCATACACGCACCTCCACCACGCACAGATGTCTACAGGGGGCTGGCACGACCGGGCCTTAGAACTTATCATCCCTTTGGGGTGGAATAGATGCTATTGGGGTTCCGAGGGTTTGGGCCAACCCACGGGGAAACACCCAGCGAAGAGGAGCTCACCAGAACCTCTGCCTTAACCTTTGGAATGAAGAGAGAGAAGCGTTGCAGAAGCTGAACTTATTCTTGCTGATGGTCCCCGTGGCCCACGCTGAAGCACTTCTGCTCCTACGGCTGTGGCTGCTGAGCAAATACTGGAATCACACCATTTTATTTGGTGGAAGTTTGGGACTGGGAAGAATGGTAAAAGAACCTCATGCAACGGATGCGCCGCTTCCCAGGACATAGCAGCCTTGGAAAACAAACCGTTCCACAATCTGTCAGAAGGTCTTGCACTGAAATGTTAGATAGCAGCTGAAGGAGCACACCTAATGTTTTGGATTTATTTTTAATTTACACCACCTCTGCCCAGAACATCTAACTTTGACAGACACTGGACAGAAACACGTGTGCCTGTGAACGGTGTTGCCACACCACACACTTTACGCTGCAGAGAGAGGGACAATCTCAAACTGATAAAGGGGCATAAGAGAATGGATCCTTTCAACGTTTTAGGTGGTAAAAGCCTAATGACTTACTAATTCTGGTACAGCCAGATGTGCCCATCTTCAAAAATTCAAGTCAGTATTATAAGCACCACTACCTTCAACCCCAGCAAGGGCTGGGACTGGTTTGGGAAAACGCTGCAGCAAGAGCTTAGAACCTGTATCCTAAATACTTCCATACAGATGTAGGTCATGGGAATTAGACATGAGCCACATCAGCTTTCTGGAGAAGCAGCAGACGCAGGAGGATATCAGATATTTTGCAGGGATGCCTGATGGATACCTTTCTCAGCAGGAGGCTTTTCTATCTGGAAAGCAGGAGCAGCGGGCAGCTGCAGCCTCAGAAAGTGGTGTCACGGAGCAGAGATGCAGAGGTGGATGGAGAAGTGGCCCTGCTTCAGTATGTCGAGCTGTTTAATATTTGCTCCTGTCAGCAGGCTGAGTGGCAGCAGCACGTTAGTAATGCTTCTGCCCCTGGCCTCAGCACAAGCCTGTCCTGCTGCACCACGGTCACGCCAGGCACAGCACAGGGCCCTGGTCAGGAGAGTCAGCACTGCTGATGAAGCACTCTGCCATCACGGATCTGGGTTGCTCTTATCTGTGGCAATTAAATGAGTATCTTGATGACTTCCTGTTGAATTAAGTGTGCCATACGTGCTCTTAAGCAACTAAAACCATGAGAAAAAGATTTTACTCTGATACATAAAAGTGCTTCGGTATAAAACAAAAGCACCTTGTACTGTTTCACAATTTGACAATAAATCAACCTCTTCCTGGCCAGTCTTTTTTCATATACACACAATTATTCATAGTTTATTACACTTTTATAAACTGAGTGCTACCATCAGGATGCCAAGAAAAATATTAATTTTCCACATTTAACTAAGGACCCATCTACACCGGGAAGGAGTCAGGGTTCTCCAGAGCAGCTTGCTAAATAAACAGAAGTGGAATAACTCAAATAGCTGCTGTAGTCTGAATTTATACCCTAGCTATTTTGTCATAACTTCCATGGGACTGGCTAGTACAAATGAGATTAAAAGTACTAAGATCCTTGACAAAGAATTCACTAACAAAAAGAGATGCTGTAGTAACCAGAAAGATTAATTTATGAGTTGGTATCAGTGAAGAACGTTAGTTCATGGCATCATGCTAAAATCAACCAGATGCCTTGGAAGAACATTAAAGTTGCCCAGGACTCCCATGGCCATTAGAGCCTTCAGATCCACCTTCTGGTTTTGTTCTCTTCTTTTGGAGTCTCCTCAATGGGGTATCCATTTTCTCCTCTCCTTCCTCATCTGCCTCTTTAACGTTGCCAAAACCATCACGACTAAGAAGAGGTACCCGAGCTCACGTTTCCCCACGTGCCCACTGGCAAGCAACTTCAACACCCATTAAAATAAAGGAGATCAAAGATGAAAAAATGCTGCTGGTGGGCTTTTGCTAGCACTGTTGGTTTCCCAAGGTTTTTAATTATTCCCGGAGCAGCTGCAGATATCGCAACAAAAGATTTTAACATGGAGAAATGTCAGAGAGTGAAATTTTAGAAAGTACTTTGGGGCACAGTGGCCAACCGTCAGCAAGAGCAGTAGTACCTGCTCTTGCAGGTGGGAAATCACCCCATGGTGCATGTCACCTAACTTCAGATTGCATCATCTCAGTGGGCCCTTTCGATCTCTCACTCTGCTAAACGAACACACGACTCCTTAATTCTTCACCTCTCCTGTTCATGGCTACAGACCCCAAGCAATATATTTGTGGCAGACAAAAGCTGCCAGAAAACTGCAGTCTTATCTCCAAACAATTCCATTTGCTTCTCACAGGTGTTTACGTTGAAAACAACTTGCTACTTGATAGAGGCAGGAACTCCTACCCTCTCCCTGCCCTCTTACACTCGTTTTAACTTGCGTAATTCAAGCTGGGTTAACACGTAGAAAACCTGGGATTATACAACATTTTGGTTTGTATTTGTTTATACTTGTTGAATTTGTTCTCCCACGTTAAACATGAAAACAAAACCTCTTCTGCAAGTTTCATACAACTCTTGCATTCCTGTTGCTCAGAAAGACCAAACTCATCTGTTGGTAGCAACAACACACCGGGGCAGCTATTTCTGGTACCACCAAACATACAGAGAGAGCTCGGGGAAAAACACCCTCCCTCAGGACAGGCACAACACCCTCCACTTACTCCTGTATGTTCCTTAGTGTGTCACAACAACTTCAACAAAATAGACAGCAAATAACAATAAAAGATTGTTATATAAACAAAAAATTAAAATACCGACAGATATTTCAGCACCTGTGCCAAGCCAACACCTGGGTTCAAACTATTTGATTTACAAATTTTTTGCTGAGATTCAAACTGGAAAAAAAGACATCGGCTGGAACTAAATATGAATAATCACTTTTCTCCACCACCATTGACATTTAAAGTATGAGCACGTTTGGAAAGGAAGTCTCCTGTCAATCATCATTACAGAAGTGCTTTCTCCTTTTTCTTTCCTTTTCCTCCTTAGCTGCACACACAGTAATTTTCTCAGCTTATAAAGCAACAAGAGAAGAAGATTTGTGAACAGCACCAGAGGATACGAGAGGTAAGGGATCTAGATAAGGGGTTTTATGAGGATGTGGTCATATCTGCCTCCTGGAAAGCAGTTATCCCTTGCCTTACTGCACTGTCATACACAAATCAGACACTATTTAAAAAAAAAAAAAAAGTATTAGTGTACTCCCACTGTGTTTACTAAATTACACAATAATGTCCCCCCTGGCAGAAACATGAAATGCAAAGCAAAGCAATCATCATACTGAAAAGTAAAGAAAGTACTTCTCAAAATACCACCAATACAAAATTTAAAAAACCATTATTTATGTACACATTGATGCATTGATACATGCATTTTCCTCTTTAGAGTGCTTGTGCATATAAACATCTGCAATTACAAATGAGAAATACCCTGGAAAATCTCCCCCAGGCTAGAAGATTTGTGTGCACACATGAAACAAGAAAGTCACATGTAAATAGAAACCATATTTGGAAACTGTAGCTCTTCGTGCCCAAACAAAGCAGACAGACGATTAAATAGGCCCTGTCCAAAAGAGCACAAACAGGAAGAGCGAGCAACTAATATGTCAAAAACAATTTAGTAAAAGAGGTATCCTCAGAAAGAGGGTAAATACTAACTTTCCAAGGCTAGTACTCAGCCCTATATCACTTAATGGTTTTATCAATGATCTGAAAGGAAGGATAGAATAAAACCAGTGGTTCTTTTTGCATGTTGTGTGCAAGCCAGCATTAGAAGTTTCTGTACAGCCACAGACCAGTCAAATTTGGGAACCATGTGCTAGGTGATGGGTCCTACTGGGGGATACAATGTACACCAGATAAGAATTGCTCTACAAGCTTTGAGTGACTGTCCGGCTCAGAGGCATCAACATGGATATTGCATGGAAAAAAGTGTCTTTTGTCTATATTTCCTACTGGAGTGATTGCTACAGAAGACTCCAATCAGTTTGGGAATTCCTACTCTCAAGCAAGTTGTGAAAACCAGAAGGGTGCTCACAGACAACCCATGAAGAGAACACGAGAACTAAACCCCATACATTTAGTGCTTTGCAAGGAAAACAGCCTATGCATGCAGGAAGCATTAATATTTGATCTAGTACTCAAGAGCTGAACAAGATCCAATGGCTGGGAGTCAAAGACAGACCAATTATGACTAGAAATGAGACATCTTTAAACAGCAAGGATAATTCACCACTGACACAATTCATCAAAGATGATTGTGAATTTTTAAAGTTCCTACACCTTACAGTTGCCTGTGTTTAGAAACACCAAGCCTTTGATAAACTTCCCAGATGCAATTTGCAGAATTGCAAATTTACTCTTTTTTTTTAATTAACACTCCTCTTGTCCAAAAGAGAAGCAGGGTGCTCTCAGTTGACTTAATTTTACCCCTTTTACTTTTTACACTGGCATAGAAATACAAGTTTTGTTGTTTATCTGTGGGGAATATACTGGTCTTTGGCACTGTAGAACTTCTGTTTCTTCCTGCAACTTGGAGGCCAATTTACCTTTTAACCAAAGCTAGTTGAAAATCTATTAAGGAGGAAACAGATTCCAGAATTCTTCCTGAAACTTGCTGGGACAGGGGAAAAGTAAACACCGAGCTGAATGCTTCCCAGAGTTACTGATCTCGGCCAACAGACAAGCATGCAAGTGTGTTTTCCCATGGAGGGGGACACCCCAAGCCCCCAGGAGACCTGGATTAGCTGCTGTGGCTGCTCTTCATTAAGCAGCAGTGTCCTTTGCAAGCGCTGCCTCACCCGCTCATCAGCCACTTTAGCTTGTTCTGAAGGACTCTTGCCCCATGGGATAGCCCAGAAAAATTATTTCTTGGCCTCCCTCCTGGAGAAAGGGGAGGACTGGGAGTAGGTTCCTAAAGGGTTTTCTGGGAAAGCATCAAGTAATGAATGGTTGTGCCAGTTAATCTGCTGTGGGAAACAGGGTAAAGCACGCTATGCAACAGGTCACTAGGTTCTTCATTTGCACCACTTAGTTCAAGTGCCAGAACATCAAGCAAACAAGCAGGACTCTAGTTGTGTTCAAATTATTTTCAAAGCAGGCTTTTTCCAAAGCTATAGAATATATATTCTATAATATTATAAGGATATTCCTAAACATTAGCATTTAATGGCATTTCTCCCACTCCTCTAAACTGTTATTTTTATAAAACAGTCTGCACAAAGACCCTTTAAAAATTCAACAGTTTCAGACCAATGAAAATGTTTGCCATAGAAAACCCAGAAGAAAAAGCATTCGTTTGTCAGCCAAAAGATTCCAAACATCTTTAAACGAGCCCTTGGTACTCCCTGCTGTATTTGTATTCCCCACCAAAAATGTCACTGATTTCACACTTCCCCACCTTCCAAACACATCCTTCCAATCCTCTACTGTTCTTTGAACTCTGTGCCTCTGCACCCACCATATTTCCTGCTTTCTAAAGCCCTTTCAAGTGAAACGCCTGTAGTTCACCCTTGGCCTTACAAAAAATAACAATTCTATCAGAAGGCAAAGTGGAGGAGCAGGCCCCACCATTCACGTTTGGTGCACGTGGCTTTTTACTCCACTGCAAGATAAACTGCCGCCCGTGTTGGCAAGGGAGGAAGTCTGGCAGAGTTACCCTCCAGAAAAACCTTCTAGAAATAGCTCCTCTTCTTCAGTTAATGACGTGACGGAAAGGAGTCCTCCCTTTGCACAAGTGCTGGGCTGGCTCCCGGGAGAGGCGGTGGGAAAAGATGACTTGGCTGGAGAGACCGACTCCAGCTGGGAGAGAGAACAGCGAGCCGGGAGAGACCAACTCCCTCTTCCCTTTGCCTAGGGCTAGAAGATGCATCTGCCCGTGGAAGCAAGAAGGATCCTGGCTAAAAGACAGCTCTGACCACATCCATTAAAACCTGACTGTATTTGACCAGACCACAGCCCCCTCAGGCCAGTTCCAGGGCTTTTTCTTGCACCCAGCTTTGCATATATCAAGAAAAATGAATTCCTGTTTATGAGCAGCCAGATACAACGATGCTGGGCTCAACCACCGTAGCTCACTGCTGTAGCCCTCACTTGTAACATCAACATATGTGTCCAGGCTGTGCAAACATGCTCCTATCCTGCTGCATGCCAGGCTCAGCAATGTTAGGAGTGGCACAACTGGGTACTGAAGTGAAGCACAAGTTCAGCATCAGCCTACACTTAGTTATCAAGAACATTCAGAACAAGAGAAAGATGCAAGAAGCTTGCAACTTCCCAACCCATCTTCACAGTCCTGAGAAAAAAACCCAAAAAGCTAACGAGCAAAAGCTAAGAAGAGTTTAGAAGAAAACTCATTTTCTGTGATTCTCAATAGTCCTGTGAGAATGGCGGTCACTTGATTTTTTTGCCATTTGACACTTTCTGGAGTTTTTGAAGGAAACATCTATAAATTTTATAAAACATGGTGCTCCCAGAGATTGATCACTTTATGGTGGTTAGGTATCCGTAATGCAGGACAATAAAAATATTATTTTATTAGATACTTATCCCTCCCTACATGACTTTCTGAATATAGAGAGCTTGGAGATTGTGAAAGGGCCCGAGAAATCGGTAGTGGAATCTCTCCTTTCCAGGAGTCCTGTCAAAGCCTTAATGACCGACCAAGGGGCCTTTAGTAATTTCTTTGCAATTACCTAGTGGTCTCTCTTTGCAGTCATCCCTAGAGCAAATACACTTCTTGCAGCAGGTGCAGAATGAAAGGGAAAACTTTGGTTCAGAAAACAGAACTATCTTCACACTTCCTAACTGCAACCCTCTCGGGCCAGGGGGAAGGCACTGAGCCAATATGAAAAGTGCAATTTGCAGATAAGCCGTCCGCTTGGGATCGCATTCCTTGCAACAGATAAAATGAGAGGAAATCTCTCATGGCCACTGACCATGAAAGAGGAGGATTTTACAACACTGAATCAGCTCAAACAGATGCAAGCAACGTGACAAGAACAGTGAGTGACAGCCCTGCCCTGCCACCCCCAGCTTTTTCTTATTATACAGACAGCTGACCACTTTGATTAAAAATATACATGTGTGTCAAGGGAAGTCACAGCTGAACTCCATCAGCCTACACTGCAACGTGCCGAACACAACGTCCAAATGCACAGTCCTTTCAGCTGAACCGGGAAGTTCAGCAGCAAACAAGCCTGGCTGAGAACTTGGTGACCTCTGCCCATTGATCTTCCTGCAGAGTGCCTGCAGGACAGTGGACCATGTCCCCTCTGGGAAGCCACACAGGAAGGGGAACCTCACAGCTTCAGGTGGTAGAAAACTGCTTGCTCTGCAAAGCTCCCGGAAACAGGGCATGCTATGCTGAACCTCCTCAGCTGAACAATGCACCAGGCACTTGAGGAGACAGGCTAAGGAAGCTACAGGAGAGGGAACTGCTCACTTATCACAGTGGAAATAAGTCAAGTCACAGTGCAGAGGCTTTGCCTCTTCCCTGCTTGCTAGTAAAGCAGGTTAGGGATGGGTGTCTTGGTTTTTGTAAACACAAATATTAAAAGCAAGAAAGATTTCTAAGGCTGGTTTAAATTCCTTATTATCCACTGTGTGTTCTCCCGTAAGTGGTCACCGACGCTTTTGTTTGAAAATGACCTCAAAATTGTTACAGATGTTTGCACCTTATTTCCCTACAGCAAAAACTACTGTCTAACACGCTTGGGAGCAGGAAGCCACCAGGCTGATGAGATGAAGGAACTTTCTCCTCACAGCAAAAGCAGATTAAAAAAAAAAAAAAAAGTAATTAACAAGGTGACATTATAAAGAATCCTTCTAGCTGAGAGGGCAATGCCTAAGACACAGAAAGGGAGTCAGGTTTTTTTCAGCTTTGTTACGCAATTTCTGTGAACTTACTGTAGTCCCTTTCTGGTTTCTAAGGCTGCTGGATGCTGTCCCAGGAAACAGGAAAAGCTAATATACTTGGCTCACGGACTGAAAGAAGAACATGTCCATGTGCATGTTATGGCATTGAAGTGCTGCTTTTACATCTAACAGTCATCAGATTCTTGTTTCATTTATGGTTTTTGTGGCTTCCAAGACAAACCTCTACTTTTGTGGCACAGGTCACAGCATCAGATTCAAAATGTTCTCCATCTCACAACCCATAATTTGTCACCACGTAAATGTTGTATACAGGCAAAGATAAGATGGTTAGAGGTAAATACGAAGGTTAGGATAACTCAAAGGACAAAGCCTAATCTAAAGGACTAACCTCTTCAGGGTGGAAGAGACAGGGCAAATGTTTGGAAAAGTAAACTGAAATCCACCCAGGTGACTTGCATGGAAAAAAATCTACATAATTGCATGTTACTGTGACTGTCATTATGTCTTGGCTATAGCCAGGGGAGAAGAACCCAGAAAGAGCTGGGACCACACCCTGACTCACCATTCAGTCACCTACCTTGGAGAGACACATAAATCACATGTCTTTGCGGTTGTGTTTTCAGAAAACTGAATGCTTAACAACTCATTATGTAAGGCAGTTCCTAGTGCCAGCATCTCACAATGCAAGAAAGAAGGGAATTGATTGCATGGGAGGGTGGAGACAAATGTACTCTCAAAGTTAAGTGAGTCAGCTTGGAAAAACTAACTCAACACAACCTAAAGAGAGAGAGTGACAAACAGCAACAATAGCCTACATGAAAAAACTCTCCTCAGAGGGCTGAGAGCAGGGCCCACCAGAGGCTGCTGCTGAAGGATGCATAAGGCAACCGCCCTCCCCACTTCCCCAGCGAACCTCCCAGCAGACCTTTGCTCCTTTCCTGAGTGGTTTTCTCGAAGAATCCAGGGCTGTCGGAGGGCAGCCGTGCCTGCTGCCTGGCTGCAATCCCTTATGTAAACCTGGCAGCAGGGCTCCTGACTGATAAGGCAAATTATTACTTTGGATAGGGACTGAATGTACTGCCATGACAGACTTCAAAAACAAAAAAACCCCAAACCTAAACAAAAATAGTCAGTTAAGCAAACAACACCAGCCCCCCTGCTTGATTTGTTCTGGCAACAACAGGCACCCAAGTTCTTATCACATGACAGAGGATAATGGTAAGTTTTGGCTTGCCTTGGTTTTAAACCGCAGCTGCTAAAAGGAAAGCCAACAAATAGAGAAAGTGTTTATAGTAAGCACAAACTTCTCAGTGTACAAATACATGTTTTCATAACTCAACAACCAACAGCGAGAACGTGCAGTGCCATTAAGAAGAGGGTGCAGCAGGGTACATTAAGCCATCCCTTATTTTAGGGAGGCTACTACAGCATGTGATCCCTTTATTTGCAGGACATAGGCCAGATATAAGGATCTTTGTGAACAAAAGGTTGATATAAACAAACCTTCTCTTTGAGAACACGCACATGTTAGAAAAGCCAGCACGGGGTATCTGTGCTGGCAAATCTCATTGCAGCTGTGACTGCAGCCACAAACAGGAATTTATGATCTTTGGCACAGAAAGACACGGCTAGAAAGACACAGGGGAAGGCAGCTTACTTACTGAACGACTGCCGTGGTTGCTCTAAGCTTTGGCTCTCAGGAACTGCACAATGTTTTTCACAAAGTTTGGCTGCCATGCAGACACCCACTCCCCAGCGCCTGACCACCACTAGCAAGAAAGGGTACCTGGTTGCACTCCTTTGATGGCTATTTTCTCCTCAGGAACACACCCGGAGCCTAACAACACCTCAAACAGCAGGATGCCCTCCCACTCAGGGATCCTCCTTCAAAACAGTACCAGGGCTGCAACGAAATGCAGCTCCAGCAAGTGCTGGAAGAGCCCTATGGAGCAAAGCCTATTGCAGCACCCTTTGCTGGGCAGAAGATCCGGGATGGTGACTACAAAAGTCTGCAGACAGTATTGCACCTCTGAGCCAGCATCAGGAAAGGCACTTCTGCTCACCATCAACAATCTGCTGCCTCACATTTTGGCTGTGGGAAGCTTTGTCTTTGCCTGTACACAACATTTAGCACAAAAGGCTAAATGTTGTGGCCCTCCCACCTTTGTATCCACTTAATATATCCTATCCCTGAAGTAAAATCCATTTGACTCTGTTATTTGCAGCACTCTAAGTTTTAGCATCTCCAGGAACATCCAAAATCACTCCAGTGCCTACTGCAGTTGCGTACACCCCTTTTGAATCAAACTTTTCCCTCTAGACAGTAGAAAGAAAGAGACACCTAAACAGAGACTCTAAGCTTCACAGAGCTGCAAGCCCACCCTAGTCCCCTCTCACTCAGGGTCTGGTAAGGCCCCAGGGAGCCATGTTCCCTCCTGCCTATACCCAAGTCCCAAAGCTGCTGCCTCCTATGGCTCCCAAGATTTGTGGTGTGGGTCTGGTGGCTCTTAACCAGGTAAAGACAAAAAGTATGTGGTTCCCAGGATTGGGAAGTTTGGCTGCCCTGCTCTGAAGCTATGCACAGGAGCTCTTAAAAAAAATAAATATAAGATAAGCCTCACAGAAACATGTAACAGGCTGCATATTGCTTGCAGACTTTCATCCTTCTTTCAGAGACCCAGCCTCTTCTGCCCTGCACCTTCCTTTCCTTCTCCACTGTTTTGGGGTTTACTCGAAGACTAAGGTATGTTTTTCTGCTACTGCTTAATTAGCAGTTTGCCCTTGGCACACAGCTATAATAAATGAGGCAATTTTCAAGAGAACACATACATTATGAGCTAGAGGGGACTATGGGTACATGTAGTTAATCCACCTATTTTGGTCAGAAAAAAAGAAGGTATCAACCTTACAAATACAATTTTCTTAAAATAACAGTAGCGAACATAAGATGATACAGATTTTATGCTCTGGAACATCTTTTGACTGCAACTGATATTTCACATATTTCAAATGACAGCAGCATCTTCAAAAAATTCCTGCAATGAGGAATATCATACCTGTAAGGAGGCATAACGTGTCTTTCAATATCTTAAAAAACTGGTTAGCCATTCTAGAAGACATAGTCAATATTGTACATGTGGATCTTCATTTTGAAGCCAACTGCATGAAAACACATATTGAGAAGTATTTTAAATAGTATCAAAAATCACTAATCAATGAGAAGCCTATCATTTTCTCCCTGAAGACCTCTGCTTTAGAGTCAAATGAAACTGATTGAAAATGTATAAAGGTTACAGTCTTTTCTGGGGAGAGGGAGCTTACACAGGCTTGGTGTATGTGGTTACTTCTTCACTATTACACTTGGAACCTGCTAAGGGTGGAGTTCTGCATCTACCATTCTGTGTAGCCCTTCATCCTCTTCTAATTCACCCGTATCATGGCATCTGAGCGTGGAAAGGGAAGAAACCACAAGCCTTTTCATGAAACAGCGAATGGTTATCTTTCCCAAGAACAACCTTTATTCTTTTCTAACAAAGATCACATGATTGCTGAGCAGATACAGCCATTTCACTAAAACGTATCTGATAATTACATATAATTAATGATAGCATTTATTTAAGAATGTTAGTACCTTGCGACACAACCCCCCCCCCCAACAAGAACAGCAACGTGTTTGCAAAAGCACTTTATAGTCTAGATCAGATGCCAGAGTCCTTCTGCTGAAAAAAGTGAAAAATTCTAATGGAGGCTTGCACTGAGATAATACCTAGTAATACCTCATTACTTAGATGAGCTTAGATTACACAGGAGTGACACGAGGCTGCCAAAAGCAGGTTTAAAACCACTCCCAATATCTCAGAGCACTACATTAATGCCAGGGAACCTGACAGCTGTCCCCCAGGTGTGTTAGGTCTGCTAGAGGTCTCTAGCAGAGACCTCTCCCCTCTTCCCTTTAGGGGTGGGCCCAGGGCCTCCTCCCCACCTCATCCTGCCCAACAACCTGCCATCCTGGGGCTGGGTGGAAAACAGCAAGCACTACTGACTATTCCTTTCAGCAGCACCAGTAGATCACTGATAGGAAAGTACTGGAAGCTAACAGCAGTGCAGGTACTCAGCCCAATTAGGTAACGTGTACAGAAGTGTGATACAGGACAAAAAACTAGGGCATTCTTGAACAAAATGGGATTACAAGAAAATTCATTTCTACAGCTTATTCATTTTCCAGATAAAATTAGAGATGCAGACATCTTTCATCTCAAGGCCTGAGCACAGAGATTGGGCTTCAGCCTAATTACAATCATATCTCATTTGGTGCTCAATGTCCTGTGCAGTGTTGGTCCAGCTGTCCCATACTTCAACAGTACTCTTCTAAGGAATGACACACCGATGGGAAAGTATGAATTCCTACAGCAAATAATTATGTCTTTTGGGGAATGTTCTCCTAAAAGAGTCATAATATTTTGGGAGCACCTCATGAAGTATGCCAGTCACACATCCCTTCCCAGATACGCGACTCAACAATATGTTGTTTCTACTCTTGAGCACTTTATTTCCCTTTACACCTTGCGAGATGTAGTGGAGGCAGGAGCACACCAATACCAGCATACCAATGCTCCAGCATACCAGTGCAAGAAGCTGTAACTTCTGACCCAGCCCCACCTTGCTTGGACCTGTCGAGGTAGCAGAAATGTGTTGCCTTCTCAAGTTTTGCCAGATGACCTGCATCAGTAATTGTCTCCTAACTCATCTCAGTCAAAAGAAGCTGGATTAATAAAGACGTGCAAACAAAACTTCTGGCTGCAGGAGCATTGGGGGAAGGCTCAGGGACAGTAAGCCACACAGCTGACACAGCTATAAGTTAAAGAACATGTGTGCCCGTAAGGGCTAGAAACCGCATGTGACATCTATGTTTCACCACCATCATTACGATCCAAAAATCTGGTATTACTGCATGATTTCCTAACTTGTCCCACCATTATTATGAATCAAAATCTGGTGTTAGTGCATAATTTGCTAACTCATCTTGTAAGCTGAGTGCTGTTTGTCTGTCTGTGCTGAGAATAGCACCCGTCTCCTGCTTACCCAGTGAAGTCACTCATTTACGTGCCTGGCAGCACTGCCTCTGCTTTGTGTTCTGCGTTGGCTCGCAGAGACGCCGCAGGGTCACGTTTCATGACATGTAAATAGCACAATTTCCCACACTAGGCCAACCCCATATTTCAGCAGCATGCATACAGCAATTTCCCACAGTAACCTGAATCCTTCATGTGCTTCACTAGACACAAGAAGAAAGGGAACGACAAACTCAATTCAATATTCGGAGAACAACGAAAAGATACTGGTTTCGGGGAAGGTACTGATGTTCAGGGAAGGACTTCACAAGAAACCTAATTGCCCATTACCTGTTCACCTCATTGACAAAGTGCCAGCACTCAAAACTCCAGATACTCATTTTAGATAGGTACTCTTATAGATAGATGCTCTATACATCTTATAGATAAATAGATGCTTTAAACTCTTACAGATAAATTCAAATAGATGCTCTTATAGATACTCTACAGATACTCTTTTATTCTGTCTTGTCTGAACAACACTAGTACTATCATCATTCCCGCCAGAAAGATAAACCCCCTCAAAAGCCCCTTCCTTTTTGAGTTAAGAATAGGAATAAAGTCAGCCATCTGCTAAGACTTAAGCTGGGCAGATCAAATACACTTAATTACTCAGAGGAGACACCTTACATTTTGGTCGCATCTTGTGCTCAGTAATTTGGATCAGCCCTGTCCATTCTGCACTCCTTCACCAAGCAGTCCACTTTCATGTGCTTGAAAATTTATATTGGGGAGGCAAATTAAAGCACACAGCTGGCTTTCTAAGGAACCTTTTGGAATGTGTGGCTTCAACAGGGACATGCATATTTATTTGCCTCGCACCTCAGTGTACTGACTTTGTAAAGCATCAATGGAAAAAAAGACTGTTCAAAATTGCTCAAGAGTTGGAGGTTCAGGTGTGAAACAAACAAAGAACCAAACACAAAAAAGGAGCACTAACCTGGAAAAAAATGTATCACTGTTAATGAAGGAGATTTCATCCGTTAAATCCATCTCCTTCCAACATGAACCACCATCTGTTAATCGGAGGCTGAGCTGAGGTATTCCATCAGACAGGCCTGGTTGTGGCACTAGGCACGTTTGGCTGGATCCTTCCATTGTGGACTTTGTCATCTACAGAAGCAAAGAGAGAGAAAAATGAAACATGAAAGGAAGAAAGGGCTGTGCAGTCTTTTCAGATAATCTGTAACAGAAAGACATTCTGTACCAGTGTACAAACAGCAAAGAATATGACAAGGTGCAAAATAATAATATAAAATACATATGAATCAAACATTTGGCTTGATAAAGACTATTTAAAGAAAAATAAAGGTGTGTCGATTTAAAGAACAGGAGCGAGAGTGAAATGAAAAAAAGGAAGATAAGTAAAATAAACAAAGTGATTTTCTGTGTCACAGAACACAGACTAAAAAACTTTCCATTGAATTTGCTTCTTGACACAACTGGAGAAAAAGATGTCCTATCCTTTTGAATGACAATTGATGTCAACAGGTGCCCTGGAAAGAAATTTCTTAGGCTGTGAATGTTCTGGATAAGCATTTTTTGTCAAGGCAGGCAGGACAGTAGCTGGAAGCTAGGGTCCCTAAATTGAAGAAAAAGTTTCCAAGCATTATGGGGCCCATCAACAGGGTGGCCAGGGCTCTTGCCTCTCACTCTGACCCTTCAGCAGAAGCATACAGAACATAACAAGAGACAGCACAGTGTCAGAGGGGTGTCCAGCACCAGTGGCACATGAAAGATGCTTATGGGAGAAGGAGAGCAAGCTCTGAGGTCACCCCTCTCGCGCTGCCCCAGCTTTGGGCAGACTGTGGTTTAGGGCTTTTTGGTTTTTTTGACTTAGAGGTTGCACCTGATTCACTGTGTTTAACAGTAAACATTGAACCTAACCTTTGTGATTACCTTCAGTTTTCTCTTGTGTGTCTATCTTCAGCCTTCGCAAGGTCCTATGACTAGGAGTTTCACAACGTTGCTACACATTGATTACAATTGGGGAAAAAAAAGTATTTATCTCTATTTTAGATAAGGTGATAGATAATCTTTCCCTTGTTTTTGAATTATGAGAATTTGCAAATAATTTTTCCTTACCCACCTTCCCTATACCATTCTTGATTTTATACTACTCCAGTAGTAGTCCCTAATCAGACAGAAAAATCATGGTTTATATAGTCTCTTGTTTTACAGAAGCCATTCTGATATATTTGATCCTTTTTGCTGCTTTTCTCTACACCTCTTCACCTTCTACTAGATCCTTTTTAAAATGTAGCCAAAACCCCAGGCAGCATTATATATGCAGGTAGATGAACTGATGGCTTCTTATCAAAATGCAACTTTTTATTTGTTTTCATGATTGCTTACTGAGCCAACAGCTTTGTGAGGTTTCTGTGGCATCCAGATCTCTTTTGTGAAAACAATAGCTAATTTGGAGCTCATCAGTATACACATTTATACAATCTGTGGGGGTTTGTGGACAGTATAGTGACAGAAATTCAACTCATCATTTTTTTCGCCCAATACAGAATAAATCAGGAGCCTTTTGTAAGTCCCTGTAGCCAGCTTTTAGTTTTTCTTACCTTGAATAATTTCCTATTATCAGATTATTTCTAGGTCGTTATTGAAGAGATACAACACCACAGATTCCAACAAAGATCCTGGAGGGATTTCACACACAACCTCTTTCCACTGATAAACCGACCATATTTTTTTACTGCTTTCTAATTATTAATCTGTAAAACCTCCTTCCTTCCAATAACAAGACATCTTTGCTTCTTTAAAAACCTTTGATAAGCCTATCAAAACCTTTTGAAAATTCAAATGCACTACATCAGCTATTCCTATCCACATGCTCTTCGGCTCCTCTGTGAAAATTTTTTCTTTAAAGAAATAATGCTTGTGTCTCATGATGACTCTAATTACCATTTTGTTTATTAGTTCTGCTGCCTGCTATAGTTTCTACAAATCTGCTAGACAGTAAGTCAGCTTTTCTGGATCACTCCCAAACACTCTTCATAGCTGGCTTACCCTAAGATTTTTTGTAAAATTCTTGGTTTTACCTCTGTTTTGCAATGTTTTGTTTTGCTCACAGTTGTTTTCTTATGCTTTGTCTGCACTGAAAAATTTCATGGGACGGAAAGCTGATTCTTACTGAGCTCTGAAGAGAATAAACTGAAAAATAATACATATATCAGAGACAATGGGAAACCAGAGAGAGATGTTGAGAGGGATTCCCAGTTTCAACCTCTGGACCGCATGCTCTCAGCGAGACCTTGCCTGCAGTGATGTCAATGGGCATTTTTCCTGAAGTCAAGATCTCACCTTTGAGCCACCACTGGCTTCCAGCAATACTCTGGTAGCCCATCACCTGCAGCAATCAGTAACTGCTGACACCACAGGCAGCGGGCACACAGCACTTGGACACCAGGCCCTGGCTCTTGGCTGCTACAAAACATTAGGGGCACTGTGATTTAAAAGGGGAAGACCGTATCTGTGGGGAAGAAGGGAGGCAGAGAGCTGCACATAAGCAGCATTACAGGAGGGAAGCACAACAGGAGGCAGCAGACCCTGGGATCTGGAGGCACCTACTCAATGAATTCTGATGGACTGGCTGGTAAATCCTTTCTTCCCCTCTGAAAACCTGCAGTAACTTATTTAGCTCTTCTGCAGCTGGAAGTGGGTCTGTGGTGCCTCAGGCATGTCTCTCACTGGGGCCTTCTCATGCTACTTCACCACCACCTGCTAGAGCTGACACCATGCACACTAGAAAAGCTCTCCACCGCCTGAGTAACAAGAAACGGTGACTATACCAAACTAAACCAGTTCAAACACTGGTTTTAAGAATGTAATTAACAAAGCCAAATAATTTTGCTACCAGGTACTGCCTTTGTAGAATCTGCCTTACCCAACAAGAAGTGCTAGGAAATGGATAACATCTGCTGAACAGCATGGATCAGATTCCCTCTGCACAAATTGTTCATAAACTTCACACTGATTTACAGAAACTCCTACTGAGGAATTCTATAAAACCCCCTTATGTACTACTCTAGTGTTTTAAAAGGAAAACATAGTTTTGGTAGTCTTCCATTCTTTTAATTTTCTGGCAGTAGAAGATCAGTTGGATACAGGCACTTCCAACAAAAGGCATGCCAGTCACAAACAAGTTCTACGGGAAATTATCTTTGAAAGATCAGATTCAAATTTAGGATTATCACTGCATTTTTAGGGCACTTCAAAATCACTAAGAAGTGGAAGGAACCAGTGTTCTCCACCCTCTGTTCAAGATGATCTATAAGCTAGTATTTTGATAGGTTTAGAATACAATGTCATAGCACTAGTTATTTCTTTAGTAATATAGCCTATAAGGAATGATAACATTTCTGAATTAAACTTTTCTTTCTGTGCAAAACTGCTTTCAGTTGCATCAGTGTAAAAATGCATGTAGTAAAAGGTATCCCTTGAACTCACACATATTAAAAGTTAAATAAACTTTGCCACTTAAGTAATGTTTTTAATCTCTATTAACAATAGGAAGGAACAATGTCCACCATCTCATTTGACAGTTTTTAGTGACCTTCTGAAAAAACCACTTGCACAACTATCTGAACAGCAGTCATTCACTGGAGTGCCACTGAGATGAAGACATGCCCATGGGCAGACAAAGAGTTCTGTAATTTTATTTCCTCCCAAGGCAGATTAAAGAACTACGGACAGAGACACCTTAAATGCTTTTTGGGTGGTGGAGCTCTCAAGAGAAGGATTTTTATCAGATTTCTTTTGTTCATGCACATGCATACATTCCATACAATGAAGTTTGAGATAGGATAAGGACAATACCTTGCAAAACGGTGTAAGTTATCAAAACAATCCTGGTAGACAAGTCCATTTAGTTGTTAAATGATATAAAAGATGGAAAAAACACACAAATACCACCCTAAACCAAATACTTTGTAGAGGATTTTCTCCAGACCACCCCTTTTTGTGCATTTTGTGCCTAATGTGCAACCTTACCCTCTGGGAGACGTGGAGGATGGCTAGTGAAACCCCTGGTGCGGCTATTACAAAGGCACATTACAGATCTGTAAGAAGTTCAAGCAATGTTTTAAAGGAAACAAAACTAACAAAACACAGCTCCTATGGAAACTTGCTGCATGTTGTAACACATTTCTACAGGCTGCAGCTTGTTACATTCTGTTCCAAGTATTGTGGGAGGTTTGTAGTTAACTTGTGCAGCAACACCTTTGTTTGCGTTTTGCCTCTGGAGCAGGCAACCCACCAAATGACAGAATCAAGTGAGATTTGTAAAGGTTGTGAGTGGGAGAATCCCCCTACTCTCCAGGTAAGAGCCACGCTTAACTACAAGGAAATTTTTTTTCAGCTTATCATGTTCTTAAAAATACTAAAAAACAGAAAAGAAACCCACTGCCTATTTATTAAAATACCTTCTTGTACAGCAGCTGGTTTACTTCTCGCAAGAAGACTTTTGGAAATAGTATCATGCTCTGTATTTTAGCTCACAGATTGTTTTTTTTCCCCCTTCATATATAACACCATACAAGCAAATATTAACCTGACTTATCTGTTTGATCACTTGGAGGGAAGTAACTAGCCTTAATGATCTGGACAATGGGTCAGAGTGTACCATCAGCAAGTTTGTGAATGACACAAAACTGCGAGGAGTGACTGACATGCCAGAGGGTCATTCTGTCACCCAGAGGGACCTTGACAGGCTGGAGAAACCTCATGCAGGTCAACAAGGGGAAATACAAACTCCTGCACCTGGTGAGAAACAGCCAGTACGTGCTGGGGGCCACCCAGCTGGAAAGCAGCTTCACAGAGAAGGACCCATGAGTCCTGGTGGACAACAACCCATGAGCCAACAAAATGACCTTGCCACAAAGAAGGCCAATGGTGTCTTATGCTGCAGTAGGAAGAATAGTGCCAGCAGGTTGAGGGATGTGAGCCTTCTGCTCTACTCAGCACTGGTGAGGCCTGGGACCAGTTCTGGGCTCCCCAGTGTACAAGAGAGATGTGGACATACTGGAAGGACGTCAAAAAAGGGTCACGAAGACAATGAAGGGACTGGAACATCTCTCCTCTTGGGAAAGGCTGAGAAAGCTGGAACTCTTCAGCCTACAGGAAAGAATGCTCGAGAGGGATCTTATCAAAGCGTACAAATACCTGAAGGGAGGGTACACAGAGCACAGAGTCAGGGTCTTTTCAGTGATGCCCAGTGACAGAACAGGAGGAAATGGGCACAAACTGAAACACAGGAGATTCCCTCTGGACATCAGGAAACACTTTTTCACTGTGAGGTTGACTGAGCACTGGCAGAAACTGCCCAGGGAGATGGTGGAACCTCCATCTAGGGACATATTCCAAATCTGTCTGTCCTATGCAACTGTCTCTAGGTGATCCTGCTTGAGCAAAGAGGTTGGAGAAGATGACCCTCAGAGGTCCCTTCAACATCAATCCCTCTGTGATTTTGTAATTTCCCCTTTGACATTCTCATGTATCCATCAAATGAACTGAACATATGAACTGCTGCATGCTGAGATGCCTAACGTGGGGTGGCACGTGTCAAAGGAGATTTTGTCCCAGGCGAAAACTAGTCGATATGGTCTGCCAAAGAGAAATCTATAAATTCCCGTCAATACAGAAAAAGCATCACTTCGGAAGACAACACCAATAAATCCAAGGACAACCCCAAAGAATAGGGATGTTTTTGTTGAAGAGCAAATAAATTGATATTTTTCTCCTGAAATTTTATTATCTGGTGAATCTTGTTCTCAAACAGGGCATGTTGTGGGCTGTTACATTGTAGTTACAGGCTGTGGCTGCTGAAAGCATGGGTTAAAGCCTGCTACTCTTAATTGAAAATACAATTTAATTCTCAGCTAAATACCAATAAAATAGTATCAGATGCTACTGAGGATCATAAGGATATCCCAATAAATCAAAACACGGAAGACAGGACAACTATGAGGAATTATTACACCATACATCCTGCATTTGGCTTTCAAGCTTTTCTATCTCAGAAAGTTCAGATGTAAGAAACTGTGTTTACAGTCTTAGTAGAGACTAGTCATTTTCACGGCCAGTGTCATGATGGCTGCTGAAGAAAGTGCAGGAAAACCTTTCCCTTAGAGGTACAGGCTGGCCAGTCAAGGTGGCCTCATTCCACACATACCACTGCCACGACTCTTCACAACTGACTGGGTGCATCATAGGGATGTTCCATCTCCCTGTGATGTGTCAGAAGTTTCTGGCTTCAAAGATCAAAGACATGCATGCCATATATTATAAAGATCCGACGTGGTATGATGACTCGAGTCTTTTTGTTCTTGACAAACAGGGACTGCTCCACACTGAGTCTGGAGAGCTCTGCACATATGCATCAACATGGAGTAAAGATACAGATCTTTAGCGTAGGTCATCCTGCTTTTCTGAGTACCTCACTCATCTTCTCAAGGAAGAAAAAGAAAGCTTTCAATATCCAAGCTATGCATGAACACATAAATAATTAGAGAAATTTATACCACTTTATACCAAGTAATTATGCAGTCTAAATGCAGAACTTTTGGATGAAGCTAGCTGTGAATTTATATTTACATGTCATAATTGAAAGGATGATAAAGATATTTCCAAAAGGTTACCATCAAAAATCAGGAGGTATATAAAACATATACAGCACATTCTTTAATACTGCATAAACATAGTACTGTTCCTGACAAGAGAGAAACCGCACTCAAAAGCTCTTTCAGTTTACAATTTATGTATATCAATACAAATATTCTACAGAATAAAAAAAAAAAGAGAAAAAAAGGTGTGCTTCTTTGCAAAAAACTAGGCATGGCTGAGTGATGCAGGGAAATTTAGAATGTTGTTTTTCTTTTCTCACTCTAGTCTCAGTTTGTTTACTACAGCACAGCCAGCTATCAACACGGCCTGTCAATCTGTCCATTCATCAGCGTTACCTCTGCTTCATGAGCAACTGAGAAAGGGAGACCATTAGCCAGATGTACATCTTGCCTGATTGCTAACCTACCCCATTCAATCACTTCTGTCCAGTCAAACATCAGGGAATATGCCACCTACTGAAGTTACCCAGCCTTGGTATTTCACTGCCAAAATCTGTCTGCAAATATATATATTACATTCACTCCATTTAAAACACCAATTGTTTCAATGGGATTACTAATCACACATAGAGCTGTAAACTCTCTACCAGGGTTACTTAACAGTAATGATGTTGACAATGATAGCGAATTATATCAGCCCTTGCTTGGAGATGCAAAGTTCTGTTGGAAGGTTTAGGTTGTCCTAAGTTGTCCCAGAGAATCAGGTGGAAATTCCTGCTGAGACTGCAAAGCTCTTCAAGTCATTCAGTGAACAGACCAAATATACTGCACTTGCATTGTTCTCTAAGGGACGGGATGCCATCCAGAGGGACCCAGACAAACATGAGAAGTGGGCCCGTGTGAATCTCATGAGGTTCAACAAGGCCAAATACAAGGTCCTGTACCTGGGTCAGGGCAATCTCCAGTACCAATACAGGTTGGGAGATAAAGGGTTTGAGAGCAGCCCTGATGAGAAGGGCTTGGGGGTACTGCTGGATGAAAAGCTGGATGTGAGCTGACAGTGTGTGCTCGCAGCCTGGAGAGACAGTTGTGTCTTAACCTGCATCAAAAGGAGTGTGGCCAACAGGTCAAGGGAGGTGATTCTGCCCACTTCACCCACCACCTGCAATATTGATTTTAAAACCACATAGTTATGTTACAGCTGACAAGTTCTGCTCAAAGTAAAAATGCTTCATCATCCTAAATGACTGACACTAGGAGAAAAAGATCACTAGGGTCTATAATTCTTACCAGTTTTAGCAGATCACACAAACAGTAACACATATTTGCAAAATTCAGTTACCACCTCTCTTTCTTACTCAGAACCAAGCCCTAAATCCTTCCCTGATTAACTGCCACACTGAAATCATAAAGTCACGATGAATGCAGTCATCCTTACAATCTGTGCAGCTGCCACTGCCAAATTTGGATTTCTCTTACTCCACTTGTATTTTTAGGCATTAGATCACTAAAACACCTCCTCTGTACTCCACCCTACTCAGATATCAAAGTTATAAATTTGATGCAATCATAAACTGTGTGAAGCTTAACTTAAACAAAGTTCTGATGCTTTATGCAAATTCCTGTGTCTTAATGAGGACAAGACCCTTTGGAGTCACAAAGCCATGTATTATCCTCCTTTAAGCCACATCACCACAGTCTCCGTATTTGACAGAAGCCCCTGCAAACAGCATAACGGCTTAAATGTTTAAAAGTAAACACACACTTTAAAAACTTTGTTAACACTGCATAATTCCAGAGGTAGGGAGCTAGCAAATGCTGTCAGAAAGCCTATGAAACTGCAACGCAGGTATGCAGATACCACATTTCTATCTCCAGAGTAAGTTCACTGCTAAAAACAGTGAAACTGTAAACTTTCTCAAAGTTCATAGAATCATAGAATTGTCTAGGTTGGAAGAGACC